>JAZGTI010005611.1:0-25091 GCA_036877585.1 Botia kubotai
GATAAACATTTGTCATGCATGTGTTGCTACACACGCCGCACTGGCTGGTCCTCCCAACCCCGCAATCTGAAGTGCTGAGGAGATGCCTGTCAACCAGCTCTTCCTGTCCAGATGCTCTCTGCATAGCTGTGTGCTGTTTGTTACTGATGCAACTTCCCAGCTGACCATTGCGGGTTGTGGAAACGTACTGTAACGTTTCCATTAATTAACAAAATCGTTATTTTAAAAGTTTTAGGGTGTCTAGTTTTTTAGGACATTGTATTTAGGTTATTGGTTGTTATATGTTAGCCAACTTAGCCAGAGGAAACTTTGGGTCTTTAGTGGACCCCTTCTGGTTGATTTAAAGAGTAGGCATAACTTTAGAATTTAGATTTAGCATAAAATTTCCTATAGAGAATTAAACAAACAAACAGACGTATTCACCCAACAGGAATAAAAACAGAGAGAACGAGCTCTTTGTTCAGTATTTGTGTGTATCAGCATTAATGACTGTTTGAGTTACATCAGGGCTCTCAGCAGGTCAAACTCAATCATTATGAGCAATCATAAATTATCAGTGATTTGTAAGGTTGATCTGATCATGTGCGCAAGCTTCCGACCAAAATCAATGTTAGGTCACCGATTAAATGTTAGATAAACAAAAAGCAATTATGTTGTGTCAGGGCTAAAATCATTTATGTGATTTATAATCTTTGCATAATTTTACAATCTCTATTGTTGTTGTTTTTATGGGGTCAGTGTTTGAACTTGCTGAATGATGTCAGCAGTGCTCTCAAAATGACTCTGGCAGTACTATAGTACAGTTTTAGCATCGAATATTATTATTATGGCAAAGAACGATTACTACATTTATGGGCTGTGGTATTTACATGGTACGCCATGGTACTTCAAAGAAAACTATAGCACTACAATTAATTAAAGCTACAATTTATAACCTTTTTGTGTTACAAATAAACAAAAAACAGTTACTGACCAAGTACATGACAGATTAGTATTCAACTCGTTATCTTACCCCAATTCGCATCAGTAATCTTATAATAATGATTTTTAATTTGAGCTGTCAGGTTAGATTTTACGGGTAATGTCAGAAAAGCACGTAAAGTAAGCTGCAATTTTATGTTTCAGACAGAGATGGCGCTAGAGAGGCGAACGTTACAGATTGCCGTTTTTAAAAAAACGATACGTTTTGTATTACCGTGGAACTTTTTTGATGGTGTGTTTTTTTCAAATTAGCGCTTGAGGAGATTAGTTCGTAAAATAAACAAGGCTGGTAGGAACAGCACACAAGAATTAACGCAGTAAGAAACTGGTCTGTCATTGGTTGTAAAACCATAAGTGGTAAATATGATTGTGACAGTGCTCGGGTAAAGCACACATTACTGCACTAAACCCATCTCTCCTTCTCATACAGCTGATGGTAAGAAGCCATAATTACACAGGATCTGTTGATCTTTGTTCCACCGTAGCTGCATATGGACATTCCCTGCCTAATGCAAAGTTCTGGTTAAACATTCTCCCAAAGTTTGCGTTCTGCCTTCTGTTGTTTTTACACTAAGGCCCGGGCAATTGTTGGAGGCATTATTGACTTTGTAATTAAACTATTTTAATGCCAGGATTTTGTAATCATTACATTTCAAGCCATCTGTTCCTGTCCAAGGGCCGAAATGGATTTTCCCCTCGAGTAGATAAAGACCAGCACAATGTGGCCCATTTGATCATTTATCGTCACACAACAAAGACAAATCCCGAGAAGCTCGTCTGAGCTGTGGTGAGTTTGCGCCAGTTCAATACGTACACGCGTGTATATATATATATATATATTGAAGCGCCACAATATACTTTCTGCACACAAATGAGGCAGCCCATCTAATGCTGCTGATTATAGATTTATTAGCCTCCATCTGTTCAAAGACTAACAAAGAACCGAGCGATGAAAATCAAGCGAATCAAGAGTGACAACGTATGAACAGCTTGCGGACGCCTCTTTTGGCCCTGATGTTAGTCAACACCTTTAACAGTCTGTATCTCAACCTGGTGAACAATGGAGAAATCAGCTAATCTCCTCCCGTGTAGATAACCCCAGATTTTGTTCCACAGCTTCATCAGTTGTGTTTCCCATTTGTAATCTACAGCAGGCTGGAGAGGGACACAGACAGCCTATGATTCAGTTTTTCTGTAGCACTGGTAAATTCTTAAAACATCTGCTTTAATTATTTTGGCCCTCTATTGCTTTCTCTTTCTCTCTCTGTGCAGTAATAATAACTGCTTTAGAAACGCTCTTACTGAATGAATGCATTTTCCAAGCAAGAAGTCATTTAAATCCGAAGGCTAAAGATCTTTAATCATGCGATTCATTTGGTACATGCATGTCAATATAAAATTAGTTGAAAATATCGGATGCTCACAGGGTCGATTTCTTCGTACATATTTTGCCGTTCGCGGAATAAAAAAATTTGACCTCCAGAATGCAGAATGAGTAATTATATTTTTTTAAGTTAACAGTAACGCAAAACTTTAAACCGATAAAGATATGATACAGTGTGATGGTTTAATAAAGATGTTACAGTATCATTTATTATTGGGTGATTAGGTTGTTAAACTCATTTAAGTCAAACAATATATAAAAACATAAATTAACTGCCAGTCATGGACGTATATGGCAATACAGTGTATGCTGCGATTATATAAATACATACAAGCTAAAACGTGTCTCACCTGCAGTGAGTATAGCGCAGATGAGGAATTTGGGGTGTTTTAGTTACGGTTATTGTTGCCCGCCGGTGGACCCCATAAACACAGTGTTGATGGGCGGCAGGGAGGAAACCATTTCCCGGATCTCTATGGTGCTCTGATGAGGCAGCATTGCATTCTGGGAATGATATGAAGCGGCGCCTCCGTACATGCAGGGCGCAGAGACGCTGCAGGAATGAGGTATGCTGGATCCTGACATGAGATACAAATATAAATCAGAAAGCGCTACACCTCGACGGTGTCCAAAATCACCTCCTTCCACACCATATAGTAGGCAAAAATCAGTACGTGCAAGGAATAGTTTGTACGAAACCTCAGAATGCAAAAAACAGCATGTATACCCGGATAATTTTCCTGATATAAGCGAGATTTTAAAGTATTTCTCAGATGGACAATAGAATTCCACAAGGCCACGGGAGTGAGGAGCTGCCAAATTCAAAAAGCAAGACAAATAAAAATATCGGAAAACTGTGTGCCGAGCAGCTTCAATGTACGTGATGTAAGACAACAAAAATGTATTCCTCCTGAATTATTCCTCGTGGCTAAATTGTGAATTATTTTTGTCAGCACGTCATAGGTGAACAAACATATGGGTCACATGACAATAAATAGTATGGATGTAGTATGTTCGGAATGTATACATACCACACATAATATAGAGTGTACTGTTAAGTAGGTACTTAATCCAACTGAGTATGTACTGTCACAGCATGCGATTTCGGACGCATACCCATTCAAACTGGCATGTATAAAAACATATATAAAAATATATATAACAGCATATATATATATATAATTCCTGACCTGATGTGTGTGTGGCCATTGAAGAGAGGTCGGTGTAGAAGGGTCTGGCTGTCTTCCTGCTCGTGTCATCCAGGATGTTGAGGGGGTCGTGTACCTCAGTGTAGGCTGAAACAGAGCGAATACTGCTCACGCTGCTGATAACCGACACGTGCTGGTCGATAAACGAGCCCATCCTCTGAGCTTCCACAAAACCACTGGAGCTGTAGAATCCTGACCAGGAGACAGAGGAACATGAAGGAACACAGAAGGAACTAAGACTACAAATTCCTATCTATGCTGTTTCTTTCTGTAGACAAAATCATTTGTACGCTATTTTCCACCAGTATGTCTTCTACTAAAAATAAAAGCATCTGTTTGGCACCCCATGAGAATGAGCAAATAATGACAGACTTGGGTAAACTACTGGTTTAAGGAATTCTTTTATCTTATTGGTCGATCTTAAAGGTGCAGTAAGTGATTTCTGAGAAACGTTGATATTTGGGAAAGGCATCTAAACAAACACACCTCTCAAAATAACAAACAAACTATGCCACACAGGCAGCTGGTGGGCACGCCCCCTGTTGCTGATTGGCTATGAGAGTGTTATGGTGTTGTGGTGACTGGTGTGATCCACTGTTTTATATCCTATATACACAGCCAAAGCATAGTGCAAAAAAACATTTTTAACACACACAGAACAGACATATTCACAAAATTGTTTGTTTGGGTGTTGAATTGTATTTTCAACAACGTTCCTCTGTAATTGCTTACTGCACCTTTAATTGGCCACTTTTCTCACCACTGTGTCCTGTGCTTGAGCAAGCTGGACCTGAACATCCGTCTCCACTGACAGCACCTCCTCCAAAACTGTACCCTGCAGAGTCCATCATCTGAACCTCAGTGTCCATCCCAGGGTCGGCCGTGACTGCACATCCAGTCGATGGCACCCTGGAGCTGTACGGAGACACAGTACAGCTGCTGCTGAAACAGTCTTTGACCAGCTGATGTCCAGAGAAGGATGCATAGCGTCCGCTCTCAGAGCGAGCCTGATAGGCGGATGTCGGCGTGTGTGCCTGAGGTCTAAACACAGTCTGGTAATAGGTGGAGTTGGGATAGGAGGCGGAGCTAGCACCGGGCAGGCTCTGATATATGGTATCAGTGAAAGCCTGGCAAGACACTTGAGGCTGGATGGGGCAGTTATTGTGGGGCCTGACAGCCATCGGGCCCTGGTTGATCACGCTGCTACGGTTGATCATGGCTGGAGAGATTGGAGGTGTCATCAGGGGGCCGCTGTTCTGGGAATAATCCATTTGTCCTTGAAAACATTAAATAGATGATGACAATAACCGACAATTTAAACTGCCTTTCTACAACTATTTTGTGAATATAAAGTGATGTATGACAGAAAGTGTTTGGATAAGATAGCCACACTTAAAGGTGCAGTAAGCAATTTATGAGAAAGGCTGTTGATATTTGAAATCGAACCTAAACATTTCTCCCTTCATTGCTCCGCCCTCAAAATAATGAACACACAATGCAAAACTATTTCTGATTGGCTACAAGACTGTTATGGTGTTGCGTGGATCGGTCCGATCCACTTTTTTGTCCTATATATACAAACTATATGTACAAACACAGAACACACACAAATATTCACAACATTGTTTGTTTGGATGTTGATTTCAATTTTCACAATCGTTTACTGCACCATATGGCTTTTTTAAAGAAATATATTTGTATGAACTGCTGTTTGCAAGTACCAGATACAGTGAAGTTGTCTGGATCGGTACCGTGGTACACAGTATTGGACCCGAGGCCCTGCTGTGCGGCTGTGAGTGGCAGAAACTCATGTTCTGGAGGATTCTCATCTTTGACACCCGAGTCACTTGGCGCCACGCTTGCTTTATTTCGATTGGCCAAGAAACAGGAACTGGGAGAAGCAGTGAATGTAGCCTTACTGACATCTGTCAAAATCAAAACATTGTTAATTATCCTAAAGACTTAAACATATAAAGTAACACACTTATGAGAGTGTAAAGACATCACCTGCATTCCTCATGTATTTCTCCAGCAGGTTCTGAAGGTCCTGCTCTTTGTCGTTGCTGAACTGTGTTTCAATTGCTAGCAGGATATACTCGTCCAAAAGCATCCGAATGAGATGAAATGAACCTGGTTTAGTGACATAAAACCAGGATAAATTGTTCTCTCAAAGCAGTCATAAACATTCTTGCAGTTACATTAGTAGAACCTATTTTTAATGTTATATATTATCTATATAAAAAATGTTACTCTTATGATGTTAGTGGAATGTTTTAAGAACTAAAAAACATTTTAAGAATTTAATGTTTTAAGAATTTAAAAAGTTTGAATAACGTTTTAGCCAATCAATAATGTTAATACAACATCTAAAAAAAACTGACATTTTGACAATTTTGAACCTTCCGTTTTTTAAAAACGCGTTAAAAACGCTGTTTACTGGATTAGCGCTGAGGTCAAATGGTTGGTCTTCCAGGTGATACTGTTTGGCTTTGTTAACACCTGTAGGGTCTTTAGATGTGAGGAGCATTGAGTAGGTCGATCCCTAATCAGGGCACACGCTTTGAAAGATAACAGTTTGTTTATACAGGCTGGGTGAATTTTACAGCTCCTTCCCCACAGTGGTTCTCAGGTTGGGGGTGAATAAACAGCAAAGAGAATATTCATGCTGTAATTAAAAATACTGCGTACACACTAAACACTTACCGAAGCTGGTAGCATTGTTCAGAGTAAGATTATGCATCACTCGAGCGCCAAAAAAACTCCACCTCAGAAGAAAATCCTGAGCTCGCTTTTTAACCGACCGACCGTTTTGCTTGCTGGGCTAAAAGAAAGAGAATATGCTCATGTAATATTCACCGTCAACTGGGAATTGTGGGTAACGCTCACGCAGTGCAACAAACCTTTATAACTTTTTGCTCCACCACAGAGTCCAACCATTCGATGAAAGACTCTACTGTGGCGTTTTTCCTCAGGAGATCCTTCAGCTCTTGAAAGACTGAAACAGAGTCGTCTAGAAGACAAGACAAGACATTGAGAACATGTTTTGAGGCTCAGCATCTGGCCTTTTTGGCAGAATGTACAAACGTTTACACAGACTACCAAGTCACCAGTAACTCACATTCAGAGTAGAAGTCGGAATCTTGGTCTTGTGTGATGGAAAGGAATGCCTGGGAACCGATGCTGTTCAAATCCACCTTATCGATATCGTTCACCATACAGGTGACCATGTTCTGGTCAAAAAGCGCAGGTCTAGCAATCTGATTGGATATGAAAAGTATACACACCAGTATAAAAAGGAAACAAAAGCAAAAGTATTCATTAATAACACATCCGTTAAAAAACAGTTTTACCTGAGCAAGATGTAAAAATGAGGTCTGTCTCTTTAAGGAGGACACAAAGCGGCGAGCGACGGGCAGTTTCTTGTCTGAAAGGATTTCTGGGAGATTTTCCAAGGAAGACACCATCCAGTGTTCCCAGTGCTTGGCAAAGTTTCGAATATCTGCCAAAAGACTGGAGATATTTTCCCAAACTCATAAACACTTTGGCGACAACAAGTTCAACATTGTTTTACAGACAAATTGTGTACGTTAGCAATATTCATGATGCAGCACTAACCTCGAGTACCAAAAAATATGTATCAAGGCAACTTTCATGAAGTAAAATCATGGAAAGCCTTCCTTCGGCAGGAAAAAAGTGAGCAACCGAATGTTTTTAATATGGTAATATTCGTAACATCTAATATGATAATATGCTTCTCTCTCATGAGAAATGCTAATCCCTTTTGTGCACTTGCGGAGTGATACGCAGAATCGCTGGGTGAAGCGGGTGCTATCACGCATAAACCACAGCTATTGACCAATCAGAACCAAGCACTGAAACTAGCCATTTTATAGAATGCAATGTATGCGGTTAAACAGACCAACCTCTCTGGCATGTCCTGCATGGTAGCAGGGATGAGAACATCGGTCAGAACCTGCGGAAAACAATGTAGTGTGTTTTATGAATGTCCGATGACGATGACACTGAGCGACCGTTACAGCAAATGGTTCATAGATTCTTACTTTGTAAAGTATAGAGTCACACACACAGAAGATGTCCACAATGACGGGATTCTCCAGCAGTGGGAGGAGATGTTCCGGCATCCCTTGCCAGAAGTGAAGCAGAAAGTTCTGGATCTGGAGCGAATCAACGAGAACTGTTAGTGGGAATTCTTCTAGAATCTGGATTAGAATCTTCAAAGGACCAAAAGTACCTCCTCAAAGTTCACGTTAATGGCGTTGTCCAGAATGCACTGGCAGTGTGTCTTGTACATCATAATTAACGTGTCGACCTGACAAACAAAAATAATAGCCGTTTGCGGTAGTTTACATGCCAATTTAAAAAAAAACGGGTTGCCACGGAAACGCACAAACCTTGTCTTTTGAAACGGACTCGTGAAGCACCAGATGCTGCGCAGAGGGGAACTCGGGTAAAAGTGTCCCTGTTTTAGAGCTAAGAGAGTATTTCCTGGTAAATCCCCCCTGTTTTTAACCGAAAGGAAGATGTGTCATTGAAAATGGTATGAAATGGTATCATTGAAAAGACTGTTTTCTACATATCTTGCTAATTTGATGTGTTTTCCGTTTGCAAGCATACAGTACATGACTATAAAACATAATCGATTTCCAAAGTAAAACTGCCAACCTCATTTTTAAGCTTGCTTCCAGAAAATCTGTCAAAAACACAAATTCATGATTTGATAAACCATCAAAATTTATATTCACAATAATTAAAATGTTTCTGTGCGAGAATCACGTGCACTTAAAAATGTTACAAACGTTCAAGATGAAGGTCAAAGTTTACCGTGTCAAGCCTTTCCCTGAGTATACAGAGTGATAATATGCACTGCTCTCCTTAATTCCAATGCCATAATAATGATACCTGAAGACATTTATAAATCATACACAGCACAAATAAAACAATGGTGTCAGTTGGTGATTTGGTTTTGTGTTTGGTTTCTCTTACTTTGAATGGCCTCTAGTTCCAAGCCTTCGTGTTGTAAGCAGTGGAAATTTTTGTCGGATGGTCTGCAATAAAAACAAAACCGAGCGCTAACGCCAATCGAACAATTGATCTCTTTGTAGCTAACATAAAGATAACTCTCTATATATAAAATAATAGATGTAGTTTAATGCTTAATTGTTAGCTGATAATCAATACACTTGGTGAGTTAGATATATAGAAGTTAGATATAACAAAACCTTCCACAATTATTATATATAACTTACCTTCCCAAAAGTGGCAGCGCAAGCAGGATCTAATTTCTCCTTCCGACAAAAGTCCAAATAATGAGCGTAAAGAATGCAGCGCGGCAAACAAACGCCCTCACAAACGATGTAGTTTTCCTCAAGCCTAGAGGAATAAGAAACCCATTTTCAGCACCTTTTATAAAACGTTAAACATCAGTCTGCCTGGATCTTATATTTATGTGCTATATGTATATCATTTATAATGGAGAGAAAATACCATTGTAATGTAAGTTGAGTCTGTTTCTTCTTGTCCTTGATAATTTGACTGATGCTTTTCTTTGGCACAGTTTGTTTTAAAGAGAAGGTCTTGGGATAATCTAGGTGATCCAGGTCCTCTTCAGAAGATATACTTCCATTGCTCTCATCAGCTTCTGCCAAATAAATAGCATGTATAGCTTCCAAACGGTTCACGCTGAATTGTGACGTGTGCCAAAACTGTTCATTGTGTGTAATGCACAGGCAACACGTTGATAATTTATAACAGTATAATGAAAGCGCAGCAGCTGTTTAATCGAAAACAATTTACAACAAAGATGATTTACCCACCTGATTTAATTCCAGAATCCTCCTCCTCAAGCCTGGCTTTAAAAAACATGTTTTTTCTAAGATCGTCTCGGTCAACAATAATTGCTGCGTGGAGGTCATCTGTGCTTTTGCGAGCTCTCTTCGATGGCTGTAGTTGATGAAACGTGTCGTTCGTCAATGGACTCCCTATGTTCCTTTTCATTGGCATGTTCAAGGAGAAATTAAAAAGAGAAACTGGAATGCAAAATTAAAACCACGGAGGGAAAACAAAAACGTGCCTCTTGAAAAATACGTTAAAACATTCCAAAATCCGCACAGCCCATAATAACATTTGGCAACGTGATGCATAGGTCCATTCCTGAAATGACAGACATCCTCAAATGAATCTCCCAAAAAACATTTAAACAATTTGTCAACTATGTGTGTTGCCTTCCGTCTTTCCTCAGTAGAAACAAATTTCCTCAAATTAAAACCTGCAGAATAACACAGCTAAAAATCTACCACTGTAAAATCTTAACATTACTGCAATAAATGTTTACATTAACACATGAATTAGGAAGTTAACATCTAGTCTTAATTAAAGCTGTGCTGTCTCTGAAATGGTGCGTCACAGAGGTGAGTGCCTAAGGGCCATTTATCTTATTTACAGAAGACGGCCAATGGATTCTGGGTTTTAATCATTAACCAAGAGAGATATCATCTCCTTCAAATCTGGTGCTGCGCTTGCAGCTTGCCTATAGAGTCGATCAGCGCTAACCTTCACATTTCTGCAAATGCATCTATTCAAAAGCTTAATTTGTGCAAAATTGTACAACTAGAAAACACAACGTATTTCATATCGAGTTTCATATGTATTACCGTGTTCACCACGCTAAGCATTTTATTGGGCAGGATGCAAAAACATTAGTAATATTGCAAATTACTGTTGTTTGAAGTAAGGTTGTTTTCGTTACTTAATAGTAACGTTATGGAAATGTTCTAACAACCTGACATTTCTAGCTGGGACATGACTGACAGCCTCAGTTCCTATTTACTTTCACTGCATCTTTATTTCACACAAGAATGGGCACCAATACATACACCAGCAGATCCAGTTATATCCTCAGCACCAGTTCGCTCTGCAGACATGAAAACTCCAACAGCACGCTGCGCATTCACTCTATGAGTCGATCTGTGAGAAAACAACAGGCAGAAACTTAAAGATAGGCCAGTACACAATTATAAAACAGTATTATTGTCAGATTTTAGGTTTAAAATAACGTGACATTAACACCGTGTCGTGTTAACGGAACGTTACTAACACGGTGCTACAAATATAACAACAAAATATTCATTCTTATGTATATTCTTATTTACCACAATAATTCAATTTAAGAATTAAATAATTACAAGTTATTATTATTAATTATTAACATCATGTTCCTTTTAATGATTTCTAAAGGAAATTATTACTTGCCCGATAACGTGCTTTCCTATTGGCCCACACGCAGAGCACGTGTGAAGAGCCGCGTCACAATTCACCTGCAGAAAACCCGCGCGCCCATGAAGGTAAAAGAACAACCACATACAGACTAAATAATATTTTTATAACATTTATAAAATGCTTAATACATTCGGCATGAAAATAGCTCCTGCCCGCCAGAGAGCTGACGCAATAAAGTGTTTTGAGAAGGTATGTCATTCGTAAAATACAGCTAAAACGACTCATAACTGATCATGTGGGATTGAATTAAAAATTATGTATGTATACATATGTATTTTGCTCATGCATTATCATGCATATTATCATTAAATCACTATTTCATTTGTGTTTACCCCTGACGTTCAATGTCTGTCATGCCTGCGATACGAAGGCCGGGTACTGTGCTTTACACCTAACTGTGTCATTCCAACAGCGTCGTACAAATGAAACGATGTACAGATGACGCTTAGTAATTTATTGAAAAGGTATTTACCCATGTTTGTGCATAAATTGTGCATAATCCTCAATGCAGTTCCACAGGATTTAGCTCGAAGTAACAGTAAGGTAGTTGTATTTTATTTGACGTGGTGGTGGTGATGCGCAACCGCAAAAATAAACCCTAAAATTATTATTAATTTAAGTAACAATTATAAGTTACAATTATTAATTAAACCGCCGTATGTGATATTATTTTAGGTGTTTTATCTGTAAACCTAAGGAAAAGTATGTTTTTAAATCACTGTTTGTTTAAATCCTGTAAATGTTATTGTTTTTTTAATACCTTGTTTTTTAATTCCCAGGATGTTGATCACTCAGTGTTGATCTGCTCAAGACAGGCACCATAGACAGGTTTTGTGATTAGACTGAATCCATGAGCCGCTGGGTCAAATGGAGAGGTGGGGATTTACTTTGAATCTATAATGTTTTTTACCCAGTAATAAAAAAAGCTGTCATTGTTTGCTCTCCAATACACATGAATGCAATGTAAACGCATAGTTTATATGGCAAGTGGGACGTCCTATCATTGTATTCAGACAGAACTCAATGATTGGTTAAACACTTTATGGTCCGGCACCTTACACAGAATATATAAATAGATTTAGACCACTTTACTTAGTGACTGCTATCATACACGATTATTATTTTGAAAGTGTTTAACAATCAACAAGTTGCGTTTGAGTGTATGTGTATATATATATATATATATATATATATATATCGATAACTTAAACAGATGTGTTTACATTCAAATGCAGCAGATTTTTGAAAACATGAGCCGGCTGTGATTTCTTACTGTCGGCGGTTTAAAGGCACGTTTTAAAGAAACATTAGGAAGTAACATGCGTTTTTTTTGTTGTATTTATTTTAGGCCAAAAGAGGAGACGCAGTTTCTTGCGCCATGCGCATTGTGGCCCGTGGAGCTCAAGCTGAAGCACATCGACTGCAGCCCTGAGCGCATGCTCGTACGCTTCCAGGGACAATATCTGACCATCTGCGAATTAGACTACAACATTCTACAAGTTGAAATTCAGAATGCGGTGAAAACCAAAGTCTCGGCTCAAATTGGAGAACTTTGCCTGGTGGAAGATCCCCAATCTGGTCGCTGGTACAGAGGAAGAGTCCAAGATGTACAAGAAGATTTCTTCCACGTGTTTTTGCTAGACCATGGAAATACACTGTCGGTTGGACCCAGCCATTTGTCCACGATGTCCGACACACTTCAAATGCTACCGCCAAAGATTGTCTGTGGTTTCTTCGCCAACATACTGCCGTTCCAGAAACAATGGAACAGTTTGACAGAGAACTATTTCTCCTCCCTGATTGGCAGCCAAATCAATGGATACATCCATGCTCGACTGCCACACCAGGTTCTGATTCTTGAGGTTCCGGACGTTAAAAGCGACTTATTGAAACTGAAGCTGGCAAGACACGTGGACACCAGTACATTTCTGCTACTGTTTGAGATGCTCATTGAGGCACCCATTCAGCAAAGCAACGAGTCTGTCCCTGATCTGTTGATTGAAAAGCAAATAGGGCCAGAATATTGTCTCAAATCCTCAAGCCTACTAGGTTTCGAAGAAATCCTTTCTCTAAATGGCCAAAAGCTGAAAGTTGGTCAAAAGGTAAAAGTCATCGTAACCGCAGCTATAAACCCTGCTATGTTTTACTGTCGCCTGACATCGATGGGGGAGGATGTGCAAAAAATATCACAGAAATTGGCCCTTGTATGCGAGTCAGGCAGCGGTAGCCTAAACAATAAATTGCTTGAAAATCTGGGGCTACTCTGTGCCGTCAAAGGAAAGGATGAGCAGTGGCACAGAGGGTTTGTGCAGTGCTTACCTGTCAACTCTCAAGTCAGAGTCGTGTTTATTGACAGTGGATATTGTGAGTCGGTAAAAGTTGAAAACATCCTTCAGTTGCCCTCAGAATTCCTGTCACTGCCCATCATGGCTGTTCCATGTTCGCTTTTCTGCTTGAGCGAGCAAGATGACACCGTTAAGAAACAGCAGCTAGAAGCTCTCAAGAGTGCATTGCTGGGAGGAACTTTGGAGATGGCAATAGATGGCTTTTGTAAAGATCAGAACTTCTACTTGGTCACTTTGAGCACAGCGGAGAATCATTTAGGGAAGCAATTAGAAAATATTATGAAACCGCTTGAAGGTGAGGATTTTGAGAGCTCAAAGTCTAGCTTTCCCCATGATATCTTGTCTAAGTGGTATGCCACAGAGACAAAAAAGATCCAGACCTCTGGTTCAGTTCCTAGTGAAGCAATACGAGAAGGTTCTCTGTTCGAAGGCTTTGTGGTGCACATCCAAAATCCCAAACATTTCTGGATCAGGACCAAGGCACAAAATGCTCATTTTGAGATGATGATGAACGAAATGACTGATCACTTTAGCAAAGTACAGTTGAACGAGGAGATCTTTGAAGACCCCGTACCGGGGGCACTTTGCTGTGCCATGTATGAGAACGACATGCATTACTACAGAGCTCTTGTAGTTGACACTTTGGAAAATGGAGCTGAGGTTTTCTTCATCGACTTTGGGAACACAGAGAGGGTGCCAGGTATGTTAATTAAAGTACTTCCCAGGAGGTTTGCGGTTCCACCAGAATTTGCCCTGCATTGCACTTTGGCACATGTTGCACCATCTGAGGATATCTGGACGACCGTAGCATCAGATTTCTTCAGGCAAGTCACATCCAACAAAACACTGTTGGTTCATGTCGTTCACAGAAGAAATGGCAAATACATTGTTGACCTGTTTGAGGAAGGAGATGCCAATGGAAATAACATTGACATTGCGACCGTCATGACCGCAGCAAACGTGGCAGTGCATTGGAGTTACAACCCAACATCTGCATCTGTCGCATTCGAGAAGCAAAGGGAAGACAAGAAAAAAGCTTCACCTAAGAAAAGAATTAAAAACAGTCTTTATGCGGTGAGGTCGTGTAATATCACATCTCCAGGGCCAAATCTTACTAAGGTGAAACCAACATGCGCACGAGAAAGTGGCGTCGAAAGTCCTGCGGCCATAGAGATGGCAAAACCAAAGGTCATCACGACAGAGACCTTCAAGCCAATCCATTTCAAACCTGGATGTGAAGTTAACGTCATCTGTTCACACATAAATTCTCCATCTGATTTCTGGTGCCAGAACAAGAGCACAAAAGGCGATTTGGACAAAATGATGGAGGAGTTGCAGACCTTTTACCGAACATACACTGTGATGTTGGAGTCACCAGGAGTGTGTTGTGCTGTAAAATATTCACAGGATAACAGGTGGCACAGGGCATGTGTGTTAGGAGAAAGCGACGAAGAACTGTACGTCATCCTGGTAGACTCTGGTGTAGTGATCAAGGAAAGGATGGAAAACATCCGAGCTCTTGCTCCACAGTTCCTGGAGCTTCAGGAACAAGCATTTAGATGCAGCTTGAACTCCGTTGAACCTGCAGGAGGAAGTAGCTGGAGTACGGAAGCATGTCATTTGTTCCGGGATTTTGTGTCTGAGGATTCGACCGATGTGATATGCCAAATAAATTCCCAGCTTTACGAGCAAGGAAAGGGTCTCCTCAACGTGGTCAACATTCATAAATCCTTTCAGCAGGCCACTAAATACCTTGTAGATAAAGGTGTTGCGGTGGAAATACAAACTCCAAAGCAACTAGTTTCGTCAGTTTATCCTCGCTCCTTTGTGTACTCTTCGTTCAACGTGAGTTCTGGCAGCGAGGAATTGGTGCACATTACCAACGTTTGCAGTCCGTGGGAAATATATTTTCAGCTAGACAGAAATACAGCCATCATGGATAAACTGATGGATAGGGTTGCTGAGGAAAGTCAAGGCTTGTCTAAAACTTTAGAGGACTGCAGTGGCAATGTTTGTCTGGCCAGATATTTTTGTGATGGCCAGTGGTACAGGGCTCTGAAGCAACCGGTTCGGTCCCATCAGCACGTGAGTGTGTTCTTTGTAGATTACGGCGATCGGCAGATTTCGGAAAAAAGTAACGTAATGCCAATTCCCACAAGGGCTGTTGATTTGTTGTTGACGCCCATGCAGGCTTTAAGATGCAGTCTTTCAAATATTCCTGACGGGGAACATTTGCCAGAAGTCAACACGTGGCTTGAGAAAGCCCTTCTCAACCAGTCCCTTCAGGCCAGGTTTGTGATGAGGGACAGCAGGGGACATTTTGTTTGCGATCTATATGATGGAAATGTGCACATCAGCGAAAAAGTCATGGAGCTTATGGCAACTTCTGTCAGCAGGCCTGCTTTTGATGCCCACAAAGCTGCAGCAAACGTTGACATTTCAAGCAAAACGGCTGATTCCAACGAGGGCAGCCAAGGAACGTTCAAACTGGCCAGTAAGCAAACTTCAAAACCGGTCCAACCCACAAAAACAGAATGCAAAGGGACATTGAAAAGAACGGTACAGGTTAAACAACCCAACACTTTCTGTTCTGTTAAAGTGGCTCCTTTTCTTCAAAACCTGCCGAAACTTAGTGATCTTCCCGATAGCAGAATGAAACCAGGTTTAAGAGGTGTGGGCTTCATCTCTCATTGCAGTTCTCCTAAATACTTCTGTTTACAGATGGAAGACGACGAACCAAGCATCCTTCAGATGGGTGAGAAACTAAATGGTAGCGTCTTCAAATCTAACATGGAAAGGGTCACGTCAGAGGTCAAAGTAGGAGATCTTGTTGCAGCCGAGTATGAAGAAGACATGGCTTTATACAGAGCTGTCATCACCAAAGTGTTAGACACTGGCCTCTTAGTTAGGTTTGTTGACTATGGTAATGCAGCAACTGTTGACAAGAAGAAGGTTTTTGTGCTAACCACTGTGTTTTTGTCACAGCCCAGACTGAGCACGCCTTGTACGCTCGCAAAACCGCACTCCTTTAATAACGACGAGTCTTTTGTCATGGACGCAGTTGGTAAGCCATTAATGGTTGAATTTATTCAAAAGCTCGGAAAGGTTTGGAAAGTAAACATTCAGATTCTTAAAGACAAGCATGATGGTAATCAAAGAAAGGATGCGGGGCCACCATTAAAGGGTCAAGAGAAACGCAAACCAGTGCCCCAGTATAAAAACAAAGTGTGTGATTCTCACATAGCGAAGACTAAAGTTAAATTCGCAGGGCAACAGAGAATCAAGTCAGACATGGAGAAAAGCAAGTGTGAACTCAAAAACAATCAAACTTGTGCAGCGAAGCCGAGAAAGAAAGCAGCCACATTCTTACAGACACCTGGAAAACCCAAATGGGTTTGGAATGGAAAACGCAAGGCGGCACAGAAAGCTTCAAAACGAGAGACCTTGGTTAACTCCAAATTACCATGTGACGCAAGCTTGTCGATAGCAAAAAGTGTAAGAATGATGCAGGAAAATGTTTCCACCTCTAAAACACAATCCCTTGAACCATCCGTTAAATCAGTGGAGCGTGCTAACCTATCTCAAGACATAAAGGAGGGTAAATCTGTTCCAAACCTTGATGCGTTCCTCGTTGTTGATGACCATCCTCCCTTACCAGATACTTCTACAGAGAGCAGCATGGGCCATGCGGATAAGACACAGATCCTGTTTCACGCACCTGTCCAAACTAACATTGAATATAAAGGATTTGCGGCCGCAGTGACCACCCCAGCTGAATTTTACCTTATTCTTGAAGATCTGCTTTTGATTGTAGATGCTGTGTCCGCCATTCTCGAGAGCCCCACAGAAGTTCTGCTGCCATTCCCAGAAGATCAGTTACTTCCTGGCACAAGCTGCTTGGTGGAATCTGTGGAGAAGAAAAAATGGTGCCGAGCGGAGCTAGTGCAATGCGATGTGACATCAGTGCTTCTAAACCTGGTTGATTATGGACAATATGCAGTTTTATCTCGACAGGATGTCTGCCAGCTTAAGCAGCTTCCAGAGGAACTTGCTCGATTACCTAAGGTCACCTACCATTGTTTGCTGAGGGGAGTTAAGCCCAATGGCCTTGACTGGTCTGACGAGGCCATCATCTTCTTTCAGAACCGTATGTGTCAGGGGGACCTTCAGATACGCTTCAGACAGAACGTTTCTGAGACTCAGTGGGAGGTCGACATCATCACCCGAAACCAAAATCTTGCAAAACAGTTGGTGGATTCTGGTCATGCCCTGTATATCGATAATATGCTTGGAATAAGATTTCAGCAGGAAATGGAGATAACTGAGCCACCATGTGAAGCAGAATGGCACCAGGAGGAGGTCCGTTCAAAGACAAATGCAGTAAATGAATCCATGTTTGGTGGAGAATCATCTCAAAGTTCTGATGGGGATGAAGGTGCTACAAACCGTTTGAATGGCAGTGATGATCTTGGATCTGCAGAGGCCAAGTTTACTCCATCGTCTGGAATCAAGCCTTGTAAGTAGCCGTTTTCATATTCATAGTCTACAGTACATACAGTACCATACCATTTAAATCTGACAACACCTGCTCAATTTTTATTAAGGGTCAAGAACTTAGTGTTTGCATTGTGGTTAGTGAACATAGGCTGTGCTCTGTCCTGTAATTGCTCCAGCATATTACTGTCACATTTTAGAAAATATGACATGACCAGAAATCAGTTTGCTTTTCTAACCTATTTAATTAAATATTTTAATTAAAGGTAATAGAACTTCTTTCAGTCCTGGAATCATTTTAGTAAATTGATTGGCTAAACATAAAAACGTTCATTTGTCGCCACCTACTGGCAGTGGGATGTAATTTGACGTTTACATAAAAACGAAAGTACTTCATTTTAACCATTCTTTTACAGTGGTATTTAATTTTGTAAGCAAACGATAATTTATATGAATTTTAACTATATATACATATTCTAATTTGCTGCTGTTTTTCATTTTTAGGTGCTCTGATGTGAGAACTGTTCATTTGTAAGTATGAAAAAACTGTAGCTTACTGTAATGTAAACTCCAGTACGGTTTCATTCATTTATATTATCTTTATAATATATTATATTGATTAACATAATTTTTCTGTTGGTTTATTCCAGATCTGATGTTGGCAAGCTCAATACAAGCAACAATATGTCCGTTTTGAAATTGCGTATTATTTTTTGAATTGTGTTATTTTGTTTGAGTTGTGATGTTCTGTGAATGTTATAGAAACAAAATAATTTGTTAAAGTTTTTCTTATCTGTTCGCTTGTTATGCGAATGGTAACAGTGTTGTTGATATACTGTTGATGCAGTAAGATTTTAAAATCACATGATTCAAGTTATGAATCTCTGTATGACAAAATCACATTGTGATGATAGAATCTGACTTTGTGAATAAAAAGTGGACTATAACTATAACCCGATTTTTGGCAAGTCTTAAACGGACAAATTATCATTGAACATGATGTGTATGGGTAATGAAATATACAGTTAGCTTGTTGATTTTTATATTAGCTACGGTATATCAGTAGGAAGAATTTCGTTAAAGTTAGTGTTTTAGTTTTATTGTACTAATGTTTTAGTTTTAATTGCCTTTGGTTGTGCTTTTCAACATGCTGAGTTTTGTGAAGATTCCCTGTTAAAATGGACAATAAAGAAATTCTGAAGTCAGCATGGAAAAAGAAGTTGTTTGATTGTGCTGTTTCACATGCTGTGAGTTTGGTGAAGATTTCCTGATGGAATGTACGTGAAATAAAATCTAAAATCGGGCTGGTAAAAATAAAAGGTGTTGTCAGAAGTGGGATTCGAACCCACGCCTCCAGGGGAGACTGCGACCTGAACGCAGCGCCTTAGACCGCTCGGCCATCCTGACTTATAGACATACGAACTAACATAGGATTATATTCTATACAGAAATACTGAATATGAAATAATATCGTTTGCTAAAACGATGTGCGTTTTCCCGTAATGACTCATTGCCAAATTGCGTAAAAATATCACTAAGCAATACGCTTGTATGATGCAGTGAGTGTTCTTCCGCAAGAAAGCGCATGGCGGTTCATACAGCTCACTCCTTGTACAGAAGCATGTCAGTCCCAATAGATCCCAATATTACTGGATATTATTTGCACACACATAGTTACGTCGATTTGTTCATTTTAAAGATTGGTGGCTGACACAAATGGAAGCAACAAGCTCTATAAAATTGAAGCGGTGTAAACAGCGCTGACAAAACTAACGGGCACCACGTGACAAGGCTTCGTCAGTGATTTTCCCAGTAGTTTAAGCGACAATAATGACACTAAGACACTTTCCTAGCCAAGAAATGACAGACAGTGAAAGGCTAAGACATGTCATTTATTTCTGAATAAGTTTGTCAGTTTCGTCTACTTCAATGTACCACATTAATTATTATAACAAACATTGACTGTTTTGTAAACTTTGTACAGTGTCTTTATTTATTTTGCTACTTCACACGTGCCTTTACGTATTTTTATTTATATTTACTTTTATTGTTTTAGCGTCCCACTGCTTTGAGACCACCGCGCACCACGTGATCTGTACCACGTGTCATCCCGTCATGTGACGGTGAGTGGTTCCTGCTACGCGGTAATGATTGGTAATCGGACAGGACTGCTGTATCATGTCGGACTGTGCGCACTAATTTATTTCCTTATGTAAAATATGGATCGTGTACGTATGTGTAAATCGACACTCCTTCGCCAAATCGGTGCCGCTGTTATCTCTACGTTCATATTGCTTCAGTGTGTTCCATCAGCGGTGAGGGCTGATGATAGCCCGTGGTACCAGGATCTTTGCAGGTAAGACCTCAATAAACAAACACTGCCAGTATTAACCCGTGCTGACGGATGTATAACATGAACACTCGTTAGGAAACAAACGCACGTGTTTTTTATATGATATAGGTCATTTTAAGAGCTAGTTATGCATTGATGTATCTCAGCCTGAGATCAGAGTTGGGTATGCTTTCGTTTATGATAGACAGATATCTAATCGTTGAACGTATGCATCTATGCATACATCATAAGCAATCATCTGCCACGCGTAGTAACTGTAATGCATATGTGTTCAAACGCGGTTGTACGTCTCTGTTTTCTGTGCAAGTTACAAATGGGAGGCCATTGACCAGGACAGCAATGTGAGATACACACTGAAGCTCTGCGACTCGTCACCGGACGCGGAGTGTGGAAAAGACAGCGCTGTTTGTGCTCAAAATCTTAAGAGTGGCCAGAAACAGTCAGTAGGTGAGTGCGATGCATCGGTTTGTCAAGACTTCATACCTAGAAGGATTTAACACATTTTCTGATGTACCTTTACAGCGCATGTACGTTATTTTAGGGCCATAAAGATTGTGACATGCAAAACAACCCTTATTGTTATTGTACAGTCAAAATAAATTATTTAAATAGCTAGTTTTAATGTAATACAGTATTATGTGACACCGGTAATAGCAGTTCAGCCACGTGACCAAATTACTGGCTTAGTAATAAAGAGAGTAATTGAAAATAATAATAATAATAAAGATGTATTTTTATCTTTTCTTTATCACAGTTTTCTCGATACATATTTCTTTGCCTCTCGCTTTCTCTTTGATTTTGGGAGAAATGTTTTTGTCATCGTAATCATTAGGTCATGTGGTTGAGGTTTATATCATTGATTATTCTATTGACTGAAGTCTACTGTATGTCTGTCTCTCTACTGGATGAAGAAGGAAGTGTTGATTTTTGTGTAGACATTTATCCATCGAACATTATGACCTGCTAAGGAAGTGAATAGTTTTAATTCCCCATCTTACCAAAAATGAGCAATCTTACACGGCGTGGTTGTTATAGTGCATGGCTGTATTGCGCAACGCTTTGCTCTTTTAAACTAGAGCTGGGTTGTTTGGTCTTATCCAACAAGTCAGGTGACCTTCATATGACAAGAAACCGTCAACTGATCGTCCTGGCCAATAGCAGCTCAGGGTGTGATTAAATTAGCTGAAGATTTACATGATGGAATCTGTTCTGTTCTGTTACTGTACATGTTTTTATGGATTTTACAGAAACGTTCATCTAAAGCGACGTACAGTGCATTCACGGCGTACAATTCATCTGTATGTGTGTTCCCTGGGGTTCGAACCCAGGGATTTTGTTTGGAGGCACGTTTTCTTCAAACAAAACTGCAGGCAGAAGTTGTTTATTTTGTAAGAGTCATGTGAACTGTCTATTTATAACTGTGCCTCACGGTGCGCAGACTGTATTTTAACTGTGTTGGCTGTGGCTGTACCTGTGTCTTGACCTCACATGTCTGTGTTTGATTTGTAATGGTTTGGGGGTTGAACAGGACCCACATCTGATGTGTGTAGATGTCTGAAACTCACCCTGAATTCAGATGCCACGGTTTGAATTTGTTTATTTAGTCTGTATATGTGTTTGTTCTGATATTATCTTGTGTTACTGCAGGAGTATGTTTGTGTTTCGTGGTAAGTAGGTCACAGTTATAAAGCAGCAGGTGCTTTAGTTGGATTTGACAAGAAGGGAAATTTCAGTGTTTCTAAGTCAAGTCAGTATATAAATAAACTTGTCACTGGACTTCATCATAGAAAACATGCGCCTGTGACGACTTAACAAAAATCATAAACACAGCGGCTTTATTTATGATAAATAAGACAAATGAAAGTCAGACATAACTGGTAACTTCTTTTCACCTCAGATTATTCGACTGGACTGCGATTAGGGCGTTTAACGCTGAAAATGGTTCAAAATGCAAAACCAGTTTTTATTTCTTCAGATAACTAGATGCTGGATTACACGATATGACGGTAAACTAATATAAAAATATTTATTAATATATGATGCATACTGTAGTCTAGATACATACATACAAACGTGTGTGTGTACAGGAAACAGTACACCAGTATAACAGTCCAATCACAGCCTTGGTAAACGGGTTTCTACACATGGCACGCTGAGCGTTCTCTCGCGTTCTTGAGTGGTAGTTTGTCTGGCTCTGGCTGGCATGTTTACAGAACCAGTTGACACTGTGTTCCATTTTAGTAGGTCATCTTCCCATGCTGCTGGTTCCCATGGGTTATGTACTGCTAGACATTTTGATCCATTAACTTCCAGGCACGCTCGATCACATGCTGTAATATTTTAGCCCTGTTGTGTGGCCCTTCAGTGGATTTACTGTAGCCCAGCCATTTTATCTGCGCTACACGGCAACACTATCAGTTTAATAAGGTTTAATATTGTAAAATAGTTACTGTAGTTCTTGTACTTTGATATTGGACATTGTTACATAAGTATGTCTAGTTGCATGAAATGCATCAGTTTACAGTTATAGCTTTCATTTTCATTTATTCGCACGTTATTACATGGCGTTGTATTACGTTACCAGATTGATGCACAACAATTACAGTGTCACAAAAACCAGATTGTTTCACAAGTTTTTTTTTCCTCAAGGTGAGCTGTCTTTGCGGAAGGTCTCGTCCGCCGTGCTCGATTTCAACAGCTCGAAGAAATGCGACGACAAGAGCAGCCCCGTGCAGAGCAGCATCACCTTTCAATGCGGCAAAACGATGGTGAGATTTCAACAGCAGCTCCTGCTGTGACGTCTGTGTTCTTTCAGAATCCTGCTGAGTACAAGAAAACCGCATGTGTGGAACACACAATGTTGAGACAGAGAGAGTTGATGTGGCTTAATTTACATGATTCTATTTTAACTGGAAAAGTCTATATTTTTGTTTTACTTATATTTGGCTACATGACGAGTCGTGTTGGCTATACGAACGCATTCATCCAATCACCGGCGCAATGAATACCATTCGACCAATCAGAAATCAGAGCACTTTCAAATGTTCATATACATTATGCAATTAAGGCCAAAAAAGCAGTTTGTGTCTAATTTTAACACAGAGTCACATGCGGTGTAAGTGCGTAAGCCGCAGAAAACAGGAAGTTGAAGTTTGTAGCGCTGCGAGGAAAAGCAATAATGCAGTCAATAGCTTATAATAATTTATAGTGTTAATTTATGCTAAATGAATGCATCGTGAATGACGTGTTTTGTTTGATGTTTTTGAACACAGGGCACGCCAGAGTTTGTCACCGTTTCTGAGTGTGTGCATTACTTTGAATGGAGGACGTACGTGGCCTGCAAAAGAGAGAAATTCAAACCACATAAAGAGGTGGGTGGGGGATGTGTGCATTTTGGCTTTTTTGAGGTGCTGTCGGTGAGCTGCTAATAATGCAACAGCAATATGCACCCTTTACAATAGGGTTTCATTCATTAACATGAACTAATGCCTTAGCTAGCATGAAGTAACAATGAACAATATGTTTTTACAACATTTATTAATCTTTATAGATGTTAGTTAATACCAATACAATTGTTAATTCCGGTTCATTATGCATTAACCGATGTTAACAGACAACTTTCGATTTAAATAATGTATTAGTAAATGTTGAAATGTAATTAACTACTGCTAATGGCACCAGAATATCTGTATATGATTTATTCGTAAATGTTTTAATTTAAGGGTCAAATAAGCAACTAATGAACTCGATTCAGTGGCTTTTAATTAAATGTCAGATTTTTGGGTGAAATTGTTTTGACACCCCGTGTGTGTGTGTTGAAAGTTACTACAGCAAACAGGAAATTGCAGTTAACGTTTCACAAAGTGAAATTTTCTCTCTTCTTCATCAGTATGTGTGTTTTTATTGTATTTTTTGAAGGTCCCCTGTTATGTCTTTGACTCTGATGGGAAGAAGCACGATCTGAACCCGCTAATTAAACTGAAGGATGGTTATCTGGTGGACGACCCAGACGATGACATCGATTTCTACATTAACATATGCAGAAGTCTAAGTAGGTTTCTATTCAATTTTGATTATTAATGGTGAGGTTAGGACACAGTGTAGGATATCTGCAGAGACAAACACGTCATCTAATGTAGTAAAATGAACAGCAATTCAATCCAATTGTCTTCTGAAAGTAACGTCATGTAGATGACTTTGGTAATTATCACCAGTGGTGGAAATGATGGAGATTTATGGGGGAAACCCTATTTAAAGATGTATTATAGATTTTTTAAACCGTAGATGCAGAACATTCCATTATATTTGTGTAAAGCTCACTGGAACTCAGTCCCCCCTTAAAGTTCACTCCCTGGACTCGCTCTCCCCGTTTCCAGCCTTGATTTTCGCCAAAAGTGTATTTAGGTTGTGGACCAATTGCATTCAGCCACAGTGCTGTACTGAAAACATCAATCTGTCTGTCTAGACCGAGATGGAAGCCGCTGTCCGGAAGGTTCTGCTGCCTGTCTCACCTCCAGCAGAGGTTCCTTTGAAATGGGCCGACCGGTCCAACAGCTTGAGCTGCTTTCCAATGACAAGTATGTGCTCATTTATTAAAGGCATATTACACCCAAGAATTAAACGTTGCTTTTCATTTAGTGTGTGACAGTTGTCATATAATGTATATTTGGAATATACCTATAGTAAATATTATATACCCTTGTTAACAATAACACATTAAGTCCCTTGTAAGGGTTTAATGAGGATTTTGAACCTGCAGCCTTTCAGTTCTTAGTCCAGAGATCGATGAACTGTACCTCAGTACCGCATAACTGTACCTCAGCACCGCATAACTGTACCTCAGCACCTCATAACTGTACCTCAGCACCTCATAACTGTACCTCAGCATCTCATAACTGTACCTCAGCGCCTCATTACTGTACCTCAGCGCCTCATAACTGTACCTCAGCGCCTCATAACTGTACCTCAGCGCCTCATAACTGTACCTCAGCGCCTCATAACTGTACCTCAGCGCCTCATAACTGTACCTC
>JAZGTI010005612.1:337-18568 GCA_036877585.1 Botia kubotai
AACTCTGAATGCTTCAGCATACCAAGAGATTTTGGACAATTCCATGCTCCCAACTTTGTGGGAACAGTTTGGGGATGGCCCCTTCCTGTTCCAACATGACCACGCACCAGTGCACAAAGCAAGGTATATAAAGACATGGATGAGCGAGTTTGGTGTGGAAGAACTTGACTGGCCTGCACAGAGTCCTGACCTTAACCCGATAGAACACCTTTGGGCCTTCTCGTCCAACATCAATGTCTGACCTCACAAATGCACTTCTGGAAGAATGGAACCTTGTGGAAAGCCTTCCGAGAAGAGTTAAAGCTGTTATAGCTGCAAAGGGTGGGCCGACATCATATTAAACACTATGGATTAACAATGGGATGTCACTTAAGTTTCTACGCATCTAAAGGCAGATGAGCGAATACTTTTGCAATATAGTGTGTGTGTGTGTGTGTGCATATATATGTATATACCGTATACATGCATATATATGTTTTTTTTTCTCCATGCTTTCCTTGCATTTGTGTTTAATGTGTAAACGTTTATGTCTTGGTAGATGTTATATGTGTAGTGTAATATGTTTGTGTAGTGTCATAAACATCCATATGTATTTACTCTTGATTGTTTCTGAGTTTAATGCGCACAGATAAGAAAACAGTGTCCAATCTTGTTACATGCTCTTAAGTCCTGCTTAAGCAGAGAAGCATTGTTTTTCAAGACCAGGAAAATAACGTTTCTTAGATTCAATAAGATTGCATATGTACTTGCTGGGCGAATACATAAGCTGACTGTTGTCATCATTCCTGCTGATCATGTAAAACAAAATCTGTATATTTAATGACAATTAATTATACATATTTCCCTTTGAACTGAATCAACTTTTCCCTGAATGTAAGTGTTTTGAATAACACCATTTCATTGTTTTGACTCTCAATTTAAGGAAAACAATAGGGCCCTGCACACTTTCAGTGCTTGGGCCCTAAATGGCTGCCTACTTCAAATATGATATCACTGTGAGGTAAACTTGTAACTTAGACCCAAGAAAACTCTAAAAAACAAAACCTTTTAAGGTTTCATGAAACCTCTGAGAACTTGAAGCATACCTTTATTTTGTCAAAGTTTGTCATGTGACAGGATTTCTTGCAGAACAGGAGAACACAGGGATGTCCTCATTCTGCCAAGAAAGTAAGATGCAACATAGAGACACACAAAATTTGTATTTGCTGGATATTAAGTCTGATTGTTTTCTGATCAGTTTTTTTATTAGAAATCATAAACCACGCTAAGGCTAACCTCAAAGTCATGTGCAGGTAGGAATATTTTGTAAAAAATATTTTTTTTAAATATTTTTTTTGTGGAGTATGTTTGTTTCAGAGATCACTTCAGGTTGTCCCTCACACATCAGAATCTCTCTCTCTCTTTTACCTCGACGTGGCCTGGCTGGTAATTTTCACTCTTTGCCCACATCAGATGAGTAGGTGTGAGCCAGACAGCAATGAAGGATGGATGAATAGACAAAGAGGGAGAAGAGCAGAGAAAAGGGGCTATTTCCGTTAAGTCTGCTGATTCCTGGCTGACGCCTTGCCTGGGTATCTCTTTTCTCACCTCAGTTTTTCCACTCTTACAAATTAATTAAAAATGTCTACTTTAATTTCCGCTCAGAAGCTACTCCCTGATCCACACACACATAACGGCAACTAAACGTAGTCCTCAGAACACATAATATGTACATAAGATCAACTTATTACTCACAGAAGATCAATGATATTAATAATGACAATATTTAGAATTATCTGTTTAATCTAAGAATATAATATTTTAGAATGATCCATTTTATTGGTTGAATTTAGAGTTGTTCCTTTTAGGAAACAGTTGTATTACAAAAAGCTCCACAAAAAGCTCCTTTTAGATAACGAAACGCCTGAAATGTTTGTTAATACTTGAAGCCTTATATTTACAAACACACACAGATGCCTAAAAGAAATAGCAGCATATTTTACTTTACTGTTTGTTGCTATCACTGCAGGGAGGTTTTTATGTATTTATAGACTAAGTGCCCTTTGTAATGGACCCTATGCCTGCTTTCTTTTCTCTCACTCTTTCTCTCCCTTCCTCCCATCCTTTTTTTAGTATTTCCAGTGATACCTGGAACTTCTAGAACTTATAGAATTCTTCTCTGATTTTCTGTTTGCATGCAGAGTTGTATTTCCTCACGTGTATATATTTACACACAATACACATGGCAAATTACTGAATGATAACAAATTATTAAAAAATTGTTGAGCAGATAGAGTTTAAATCTGGTGTTTAGTTACAAATATCACACGCTTTATCACTGTGCGGTGTTCATTTTGGGTGCTGACATGAAATTAACATCTGCATATGTGCAGAGAATTTTCATTTCTCACTCTGTTCTTTTATCTCCATAATCTTTTTTTCACTGGATGTGTCTTCATGCAAAGCAATATGTTCCAGTTATGCTGTTCATTCCATTTTATCACTAAAACAAATTGTATATTCTTTATATAATACTGTTTGTAAGATTATTTCTTTCACCTTTAAGTCAGAGAGCTGCTGTGTAATCCTGTGGTATATACCAGGTTAACAGGTAAACAGAGATAAATTTGACATGCTTTAATGTTTACTAAGTGACAAGACTGACAAGGTTTTGTTATTTCCCCTTAATCCTAACGACAGAGCCAATATGCCCTGGGAAAGTGCAGTCATGAGCTGCTAATTCTGCAGAGAATGATGATAATACAACTTTTTTTGTGTTATTTTTAATCATTCCATTAAATAATGTGGCAGTTTTAGCATTTTTTACCATGAAGGTATTGTACTGATATCCCACCACCATCTCAATTGACTCATGTTTATGATATTCATGATTTAAACAGACAATATGTGTTACTATGTTAGCGGACCTGACAGGATGTAGAGAGTTAAACTTGACCTCAATTGTCATTTGTCACAAGTATCTTTAATAGAAGATCAGCTTCAATTGGCTGTGAGACAGAATTCATTTGGTGGTATGCGTTTTTCAAAACTGTTGGTCAACTACACTGGCATCTTAGAATGTATTTATAAAAATGCTAATTGCAGTGTTTTGAAGCGTCATGCAAATGCTAAAGCAGGTGTTTATATGAATAAATACAACAACAGGGCCTGCAGAGAGCACGCTACTCTATTCAAACACTAGAGGACCAGTGTTCCAAGGGGAGCTAGTAAGAACTAGCTGCCACCACTCAAAATGCTATGTACAGCATATATAGACAGGGAGCTACTCCACATTCACCCCAGGATGAAAAATGTAAGGGGAGCTGGAACACATTTAGCTACAACCACTCAAAACCATTGTCTGTTAATAGAGGACCCTCTACAGTGAGGGTGCTACGCCACACTTGTCCCACAATCAGTAGTTAGCAGGCAACTAGCTACAAACACTCAAAACTACTGTCCCTTAATGGAGCTCTGGGGGAGCGGGGATTTCCTAGTGTGAAGGACCCACGCTATGTTTAACTCACATCTCAGGAAGGTGAGGCTCTCATGGGGAGGCAAACCCCCTATAGCAAGAGTGGAATTCCAACAATCACTACTGAACGCTAGCTGCCACCTCACTAGGAGTGAGGCTGAGGCTCAGCCCAACATACTGCTAGCCGAGGGGAGCTTGCCAGTAATGAGCTACAACTCTTCAGCACAGCTATTCTCTATAGGGTTTGTACAGGACCGCCTACCAATAGAACCACAATATCTTGGGCGCTAGAACAACCCTTAATGCTCATGTGATTGTAACAATGAGCTAATTTGCCCACACCGAACCTTGAGAGTAGGCGAAGATTTTAAATAGGCTGCCATAATCATTACTGGTACAATATTCAGAGCTTATTCAAGTATATATGCAACACTAAAAGACAGGGAAATAAGGGGGGTTAGACGGGGCTACTTCCTCACTCTCATGCGAGCCTCAACCCACCTGTCCTTGGCATCTTACATCCTTTCCCAGCATCACGCCACTCCTGCATTTTGCCCTGTCAGGGCACAAGAGTCTGCTCTGTTTCTGGCTCCCCCTCCAGTCCTCAGATATAAACGGGCCATGCTTATAGCAGCGGGCGTGCATTTGGTGGACTGGAGAGCTAAATCTGTAGACCGGACACAGCTCAGCCACCACTCAGTGGAAACCCCTCCCCCCCGATCCAAGTCTTTGAGCAGGTCGGCTTGGTATGCCTGTAATGTGGTGACTGTATGCTGTGCAGCACCATCCTGACCCATGGTCACATATGCTCTACATTCAGACGTGATGAGACCCAAAGTGATCTGATTGGCAGAGTCTGAGTCTGCATGGACAAAGCACTGAACACTGAGAGATTGAAATGTCTCGTCAGCAGGAGGCATCCCTGCATGCTTGTTCTCTTAAAATATAGCTCCATTCAAGATTTCTCCATCTCAGTGTGAGATAAGGGAGAAAGGGCAGGCTCACAGGAGCTTCACCGGTCAGAAATATGGTGTTCCTATAGCTCAGTTGGTAGACCACTGCATTAGCAGCGCAAAGGTTGTGGGTTTGATTCCCAGGGAACACATGTACTGATAAAATGTATAACTTTAATACACTGTAAGTTTCTTTGGATAAAAAGCTGGGAAAGCTTACCCACGATCTCAGCCTGGATATCTTTGATTGCTGGCAGCAGGGTGATATCTGACAGATCAGAAAATGCTGACGAGAGCTTTCTCTGACACTCCTATAGCGGGGAGCAAGTAATCCTTCTGCGAACCCCCATGAGACAAGCCTCCATTGAGCCTCAAAAGCAAGACATGATCCATGGGGCATCCACCCAGGCTCAACCAGGCAGAAAAGAATGAAGCTTTTTCATGAGATTCAGACACCGGTCACATTGAAGGCATTCCCCAAATCCTCAAACCAGACGTCAAAAGGGAACTTAATATATATGTTTCTAATGGACATAGTAATGGGGCTCGCTCACAGTAATTTACAAATACTGTACAGAAGATGACAGTTTTAAGTTTCATGGCAATTTTTGTTATTGCAGAAATATACCGCTCAAGTCAACAAAGACATGCCCTTAACATTGTTTCATTATTTGTGAACTTATTTGTGAGCGAAGACAGGCTGCGTAAGTAATTTTGATGTTGATAAAAAGGGTATTTAAAAAAACCTTGAAATTTATTGTTTATTTTAGCCAAATGTTTAATTTAGTCTTTTTACTTATTACTTACATGTAATAATTTCTAAACACCATGAGTGTTTAAAATGTACAATCACACAGTGTATGTATCAGCAAAACTTTGGTCAGTGTTTACTGAACACTAGCAAAGATGGACCTGTATGTGCACTTGGAAAGTGATCATTTTAATACTCAGTTTCAAATCTCCCAACATTATTTTGCTTTGTGGTGCTTTCATTGGGTCATTGATCCCACATGCTGATACCTCAGATGTGTGACTGAAACTTTGAACTGGTGAGCACTACATTACTGGGGAATTTTCTGACTAGTGACTTTACACAAACACATACACAAAATTTCCGGGCAACCCATGTGGAATGCTTGTTAATTAAACTTTCATGTTGTTGAGTTCTGGGGGAGCTAAAAGTATACTATCACATACATACACACTCATTCTCTCTTCTCATCATGTAAGAGAATATCATCTTATATAAGTGCAGTGTTATAGGAACAGATGAACCCATTTCATCAAACTTTTTACTTTTTCATTTACAAAAAAATAAAATTATAAGCCTACTCATGCATACACTCTCACACTAGATTAAATCTATTTAAGAATTCAAGAGGAAATGTAAAAAATAAACATGTTAAAAATAGATTACTAACATCAGCAGAAACCTGTGACAAGCTATATTTTTAAATATTTAAGCAAGGGCTTCCAAGTGTGAGCTATTTTCAGCTCCAATTCATAATTTAATGTGCACGTTTTTCCTCTCAGAAACATTGAAACCCTCTCTTTGCATGTAAAAACAGAGAAGAACAAGAAAAGATGATTCAGTGATGATGATATTAGTAAGACACATCATCCTTTTACAAAGATTTTTCTTCTGCAGACAAATTACTGCTGTAAGATAAAGGTCTGGCCCTGGCTAAAGCAATTTAAAAAAGTCTGCAATCCTTAGTGGAAATTGCAGAACTAGCACTTTTTGCTACATTTTTTAATTTATAAATACTCTTTTACTTCTACTATTACATGTTAAGTGCAGCTTTATGAAATACTGGTGGGAATTATATAGGTAGATAGGTCTAAGAAGAGCATACAAGTATCTCAGACAATCAGTTTCAGATGTAATTACATACATACAATACAATTTGCTCAAATATGCACACGCTGTCAGCTTTTGTTAAACAGAAGCTATGAAAAGTAAATTTGCTAGATTCTGCCTTTCTTTTGTGGCCACTGCTAACAGCTCTACTGTGATAGCTATGTGGAGGAAGCTCCCAAAATGTGATATCTTAAGGAGAGTATCTGGGGATATAAAGCTTTGAGGGAAGAGCCCTTATAGGAGAAGTAGTTATAATTGTAAATGTAGAGATAAAGCCGCAAATCTGGAGTGAATTAGATTAAGTATTTAAAACAAGGGTGACAAGCTCAAGTGTAAAATGTTGGTTGTAGATTTACAGAACTTGTAATTAAGCTTTTGGTTATCCTAATTATGCATATTAATGTACGATGTGATATACAGTTCCTGGTCAAGAATTGTGTTAGCAGCACAAAAAAAGTTGTGGGTTTGATTCCCAGGGAACACATGCACTGTTATAAATGTGCTGTACCTTGAATGCACTGTAAGTTACTTTGCATGAAAGCATCTGCCAAATCTAAACAAAAATGTCATGGATGTGAGAAGAACTATACTATGTGACCTGACCAAGGGTTGCAATCACATATTAATGTTCAATAATTAACTCTGACCTCTCAGCTGCCATGTTCTTTTATCTCAACCAAGAAAACACAAATAAATAACCAATATCACATACTCTTTCAAAATGTCAACAAATCATAAATTCTACTATAAATTTAAAATTTGGTAACGTGTGCAGTGGTCAAATTCATTATTAAAAGAAATGTAACATTTTAAATTCAGGGCATATCTCCTGGATATTTAGTTAGGAATGAAAATGTAAGAAGAACCAGGTTTTCCAGTAAAACCATATTATGCCGTCATTTGTCACAAACACGGATGATTCATGATGAATGATTACTTAACTGTGTACCTTAAAGTGGATGACATATCAGTAAACACGACGTCCATTAATGTGTTAAAAATATACTGAGACATAGAGGTACTTTATTTTGAACTATGCTTCACGTCTCAGCTTGTTCGCTGCGAAATACCCAACAGCATCACAATCGACATATGACTCGTGAGTCGTGATACTGCTGAGCCTAGGACTCATGACATGGATAAAGGTATAGATTTCCGTTTCAGACAGTCGTTACAGGAGCTCTGAAAATTGCATAACCACTCCTCAATTTCTATCACGTCATTTCCGTCTATAAATAGAAACAACAGAGGGAATACACGAAACGGAACTCAGTGCCACCACCAGAAATTTACGTCAGGTTTATCAAAGTAATTCCTGCCAATGAGGGGAACGGGATGGTTGTCATATAAGAAAAAATGTTTCAATCTCGAAACACATGAAAATCGTTATGTTCGCAACTTCTAGCTATTTGTGTAGCTTAAATTGTCAAATATTTAATTCGTGGTCGCCCTCGCATGCATCGCGTGGAGCGCATTCGCCAAATGAAATAATATCTCGCCAATAACAAAACACGTTCCGGTTGTAAAAAGCGCCGAAAAACTATATCTTTCCCACATTGTGGATGTCGGTGTTTAGATAAGGTTTGCAGATATGCAAAAACAGCTATTTCACGTCCCCTGTGTTAAAATGCAGTGAACTAAAACGTGTTCTCTTCACACAGCTGGGGGCACAAGACTAATACAATAGGCTTTCGTCCGGTGTTTAGTCTTAGTTTGGACCATCTAAAGGAGTATTTCATTCCCAGCGTTTGAGTAACTGTTTAAAGGTAGGGAGCACTTTGTGTTGCCCCCAGGGTGCGTCGGGTGGAGTGGGGTGGCAAGCAGTTGCTAAGTATGATTCATCCTCGAGCTCTGTCACGCCCCGTCTCCATGTCTGCTTTCCTTGGTGCACCTGTAACTCCCCTGGCCTTAAATCCAGTTAATTCCCACGGACACAAAATAATGATAAAACATACTTTCTAGTAAGCTTATCTGCTACATTAACGCCTACACTCTACACAGTCCATTGCAACCATACTTCACGAGTAGATGTTTCTTCAGCTAATGTTACTACAGTGATAATGTGGAGATTTACGCATTGGTAAGCTGTAAAATGACTTCATATGACACTTATGAATTATACGATGCATGTATGACGGTAGGAGGTGGTAGTTGTGTCTTACAAGAAACCTATGGCTAGGTGTTTTGTTCAAGTCTGAAAACGCGTTTGTGGAAAGACATCGCTCAGCCCTTACTTTAGCATGGCTTGTTCCTTCTCCTCTTCTTCCCTTTGCCGAACCATCACTGCCATTATGATTTTTCTTTCCTCCTCCGTAAGATGACTTAAGTCCGGCATATCAGGCATGTGAGCCGGCACAGTGGGTGGGCAAGGGCCGCTCTGGGGCCCTACTGAGGCGGACATCTTTTGCCCCGCGTATCTATTGGCAGTATCTCAAGCGCTCAGAGCCACACCTCACGACATGGTCCACGGATATAGCAGCGTTTTTTGAGAATAGTGCAAATCTCCCATGGTTTCAGGCACAAACAATTGTGCTTTTGTTCTTCTTCGGCGTTTTTTCTGCTTTGCCCTCCTCTTTTCTCGCTACCCCCATCCCCGCCTCTCCCCTCCACCTCCAGTTTACGGGAAGACCATAATGTCTACGCCCGTAGACGACGCAACGCGGGACTCCGGCATTAGCCGGCAGATCTGTTTCCCCCTTTACTGAACCGGTAGCTCGGTATTGGGTGACGGCAAAGGCGGAGTCCGTCTCTCGCTCACTGACCTCCCTCTCTCTCGTCGTTCACAGAAAGATGAAGTCGATAAAAATACAGATCTGCGGGCGCCGCATATACTACACTCAATGAAACAATCGAAGGCACACACTCATATGTGAAAGGGAAAAATAAAAACGTCTATATGCAAGCCACACTCCCATTCACGCTTTTAAATTGATGGGCACGACGTGTGATCGGTCACCTCAGTTTTTTTAGTAGATCTATCTTGTTGTACTTTGCTGCGCGGTGTCGTCAGTCTATTTATATACTCATTCCATCACTTCTCTGGAATTAGCAGAGGAATAGATGCACTTAAATAACTGGTCAAAATGTAATGCTTGCTTAACCTAAGATCTCTAGAAATCTCAAATGGTCATTGTAGACCATATTTAAAATGTATTTTATAACTCCTGAAGTCCGAAAGACAACAGCCCACAAAAATACCTATTTTATACATTTAAATTGTAGAATGGATTTGATTAAGATGATCGTATTGTGGACGTTTTCAGAACCCTGGACAGCTACATAACGCAGAACCCCACCCCTCCTCTTTCATCCGGTGGGTTAACAGCAATAGCTGCTCCATTATGAAGTCAATAAAACCCGTTACAAATATTACGTTTCACTAGGCTTGATGAACGTTCATTTTTGGTTACAGACTTTTACATACTGCATTTCTGCGCATGTCAGAAAGACCTTTGCCTGATTATGACGAAAGAAAGATAATGACGTAACTAATCATTTTAGTTAATGAGTAACTGAAAATAGTAAATAACTATCTACTATTTATAAACGTGGGTGCACAATGTGTAAACTAGCCGTTCTGACCACCTTATGGTAACAATGAGACGTTACAGCTTGTACACCCGCGTTTATAAATGTAACAAGCCAAACTCACGAAGTCGCAGAGCAAAGCGTGCAATATATTATTATTTTATTAGTGTTGTGTTATCACCATAATTTTGAGTTTTTGGCTCAGTTTTTTCAAGGGGTGTCTACACTTATTTCATAGCCAAAGTGCAGGCTGTACACTCCTCCCTCATCTCTCGCCCTATCCTCCTCACTGTGCGTGGCGATGCTGCCACCGCCACCACCACCACCACTACTATCATCATCACCCTGATGAAGGTCCTGCTGCAGCATAAAACATATCTGTTATTTTGACACATTTTGCAGCGTCTGCCTAAAGGTCCTGCCATCTCTCTCTCACAATTTTGACAGATGCACACTGAAGCTGTACGCATGCAAAGAGCCTAAAAGGAGGGTTGTTTAAATATGTGATTGAGCCAGCCCAATGTAAGTTTTAAAAAGATCCAATGGGCTCCTAATTAAATGTCTCCTAGGACTGTATGTCTAAAAATAAATGTGGCGCTGACTTTTTCGACAAATACATTACACCGCCACAAAGAACGCAGCGGCCCGCCGAAATACGAGTTTTATGGGCCGAACAGACAAAAATACTATAAGATGTATAGGCCAAACGGTACGTCGGCCCTTGGATGTAGATTGTTAGAGTTTTTTGGATTACCTGCCTGAGTTATTTATTTATTTACTTTGTTGAAGACGCCAATATAAACACACAATTATCGATATTGCAATTCCGTACAATTTATTTTAAACAAACTGGTAAACACAACAGGATTGCAGGAACAAACGTGTTTAGTTATGGTACACCGCAATGACTAGCTATACACTGTAACATTCTTTTATCATTGTTTATAAAACAATTATCGTTGAGTTTGTCATATTCTATCATATCGACTCGATTCTCCTTTAAACTTTTAGGATGACGCTTTTACTTTGTGTAGATGCTGTCTAATTACGGGGCTGTCAGTTGTGTCCCTATAGGAGGACATTGGTGGAGACTGACAGAAAGCTTGTATTTAAAGCTGGATAATAAAATATAAACGGAAGTCAGGTAGGCTAATTATCAGCACCATTCAAAACTTCTATAAAGCAATGCAAGTTTGTTAAAACCAACCAAACCAAGAAGACTAAAGATCGTGTATACGTATCCTGAGCAGAGGCTAAAAAAGCAGAAACTGATTATCAATAGAAACCAAGTCTTGCAGAAAGGTCATTCTTGAGGAGTGACTGAATGGAAGATGTCACAAGCCGCGAAGTTCAAAGAGTTGCCGCAGCAAACAAGCAAATGAGCATTAACTCGTCATTGAACTCTTACGAGTGTTTATATCTAAGTGTACTTCTAAACAACTTAAAGCTTACTATAGGATAGGATATAAGCAGGGGTCGAATTGTAAAAAAAATTCAAGAGAGATGGTGTGGTCAGGTAGTTAAACTTACACAATGATACAAAATGTGTCTAATTTTTAACAAATTTTTATTTAACAAAACTTATGTTTAACAAAACTTGTAGGAGACCAAGATTCCAAACCCAAGCAATTTGTCTGTTCATACCAGAAGCCACGCACATATTTGCGCTCGGGCGGTTTTTCTCTCTTAAAGCTCACTGTTGTCTCCAACTCGCTAAGAAACTGGCAACTGATTACAATCGGAACTGATACAATCTTTGTCAAAGAATAAACTTTGTTTGCACTGAGTTAACCCTTTTGGACATTCGTTTCAACATCTAAGGTAAATTATACATTGTTGCTTTCATTATGGATTCTAAAGTCTTGGCCAATTATATACCAACTTAAAAATAAACCCCTTTAATATGACATAAATCGATCGCAGAGATAGAAACTATTTCTAAAACAAAGTCCGCTGTCGCTCTTCACTTAAACTTAACTGATTAACATAATAGATAACTTTATCGCGTGGCATCGCGTTTGGTTAGTACACGGTGTGGACGGTAAAAATGAAAAGAATAGGAAGCTCATTTCTGAATATAACGCAATAGAGCGTTCGCATATATGTTAGAGGGATGTCTTTAAACACTAATCAAATAAATATAACAAACCACCTGTTCTACTTTTAAAGAATGACAAGAGCTGCGCTTAAACGTTCACTTGGCCATTTTCGAAAAGTCCGAAACTGACGAAAACGTGAGATTGTGCACTGCTCCTTACTAAGTTCTGACTGGCCAATTGCCGTTAGTTATAACTTGTAAATTACCATGTATAGTATGTCATTATCATAAGAGAATTTTTATATTATATGTGCACGATAAGCTTTACATAATACACAACATGGTAAGGGGGATGGTGGTTTTACAGAGGGGGTGTCATTTTTTTCCAGGGGATGCCATCGCCGCTCAATTCGAGCCCTGGATATAAGAAATGTAAACGTAACGGACAACAGATCCAGATAAAAAACTTGGTATCTATCGCCCTCTGTTGAGAGGAACCAGAATCACACAGGCAAGTAAGTACTTAAGTACAATATCACAAAATACATAATTTATGTATTACATTCTACTTTATTATAATACTTTCAGGAATACCTTATTTTAAATAAATAAACAATTGCTTTGTCAGGTTTGGACTTTGTGCAGGCCAGTAAATATCAGACCAAGACATTTTCTTTAACTCAGGGGGAATTCTAAAAATCTTTTTACTATATTTTATTTTGTACTGTAAACATTTTTACTTACAATTTCTGTTATTTTAGAATGATGGGCATGTATGACAGTAACTTTACCCCTAGATTAAGCATGAAAGGTACAAGAGAGGGTGATAAACTGTAAATAATCATTGTTGAAGGGCATTGTTAAATGACTTGATGCTTTAACTATTTTATAATAGCAATAAATGTAAAAATATATAGGAAACAAACGTTGATTAAAAACAAGTACAATAATTAGGTGACAACTTCATCAGTTAGATGTTTCTAGCTACTGGACAGACACTTTGACTGTATTTTTTTTTTTACAAAATACCTTTGATATGAATTTGCTGTTCATCATACAGGCAATGTTGTATTGTCAAGTTAAATTTAAAAAATCTTTCATAAAAAACTTTTTGATTTAAAAAATGAAAGTCACACGTCTGTCCACCATGGAGGACACCATGCATTCAGGCATTCATTGTAACGTAAGCAAGTGTGATTAAGAAAAACAGACACACCTGTAGCTAGGTGGGTAAACCACTATACAAACAATGCCAAGGTCCAAGGCCTTGATTCTCACTGATGAAACAAATATACTGTTGTTTCTTCTCAGCTTTATTTCTACAAAAAGTCAGTTACACTAATTTAGTTTCATTAAAATATTCTTGAGAAATTTTGCATGTTTTAGACCTAGAAATTGTCGCTAGTATAGTAAAATTTAAGCTGAATTTAAGTATAAATAAATTAAGTATAGGCTACTAATGACCAGCTAATAAGTAAGGGATAATGTACAGGCAGCCGGTAGTTATCATCAATAACAAGAAGCGGAGGGTCTTGTATCACACTGAAGGGGCTTATTTCGCGATAACTACCGGCTGCCTGTACATTATCCCGCTTATTACACGGCTACTTGCCACATAAGGAAAAAAACTGGACATGAATATGAATTTGAAACATTTTATTGGCATATTTGTTTTTAATTAACATTTTTATCCTTCCGCGAAACGATATAGTACCACGTGACTAACATTCAAACGATGTACGTTAGTAAGACAATTTATAACATCTACATATGAATTTATAATAACGCATGTATTTTATTTATTTACAAGTATTACATTTGTCACAAGATGGAGCCAAACGGTAATCTTTGTTGGCGCGGTGGGATTTTAAACATACAAGTAGTACCGGCTATGCGTTATTACTTTGGAGCGATTATTATTCGAAAACAACGAACCTGCAAATGTCTCAACTGACCAATCAGAATCAAGCATTCCAGAGAGCCGTGTAATAACTAGAACTAATATACCACTTAACAAATAGTTTTAACCAAAGTGAAAAGATGCGTTTTGTAAAACATACATTATTCATGTTTCATAGGTAATTTGTAAAATGTTCCCTAGAACTCGTTCAATTAAAAAATGTTTCTGTTGACCTCTCTGGGACTGGGGAAACAACTAAGAGATACATATTCAACAAGTACTTGGTGCTTAAACACTTTTTACAGCCATGTTGACCCACAATAAAATATTAAAAGGACAGTCTTATTGAATTATGAGGAAAATGGTGGTATGGATGTAACAATGTGACTAGTGAGGTAAACAGTTAACCACCAAATCATAAAAGAAATTGGCTTTGTGTGCATTTAAAAATAACAGTAAAATTCATTATGGTACACACTGTGCAGCTAAACCACGAGCCTACAGATGTATAGATGAACATAGACAGAAAAATCTTGTGACAAAGACAGTGACAATCTTGATTTCTATGTTTCCTATAGATGACTATAATCAACTAACTTAAAGACTAAGAATAAAATTATTGAAATCTTGCCATATTTTGTAGTTACCACTGGGCATGTTTTTTAAGAAAACAATGACACTCAGAGACACTTTCTAAAACTATATGGTCCCACAAAGAGTAGCCGTTTACATCCTATTTTCTCATTACAGTTTACCTTTTAATTGACCACATTAACTTTAAAGGCCTACTGCACTATATAACTACAGTTCCTTCATAATGTTTGGGTGTAAAATATATTTTTCAAGATTTTCCTGTTTTAAATTTGTAACCAAACAATTTACAAGTTGATAAAAAGTGCACATTTTCAGGTTTCATTAAAGGGTATTTTCATACATTTTGGCTGAATGTAGAATTAATGTTAAGTTTATTAATAGCAAAGGGACTGGTAGGCCAAGTGAAAACTCTACTGCTAAAGACAAAAGAATTCAGATAATGTGCATATTAACCACTTGCTTACAAGTTTTTAAATAATTGTAGAAAGAAAATCAAGAGAAAATATCATTGTCCAAATATTATGAAGGGTACTGTATAAGCCATGGTTGTTGTTTACAGCAGCTTTATTTAAATAGTTAAAATAATTTTAGGCATAACTAACAACAAAGCGTAAACGCAAAAACATGACTTTCTTTTAAAAATAAATTTAGTCAACCTTCTATAGATTAAAAAAATATTCTAGTCGAATTTTATTGCAATCATCTGGATGCCTTATCGCAACACCATTTCGAAGAAGCATCTCTGTGTATGGCTGCCAGAAAGTATCATCAATAGTCACATAAGGGTCATGAGGAGTTTCTAATGTTTTGTTCATCAATTTCTGCAATAAATAAGAATGTAAATGATTAATTGTTAATACATAGGAGGTAAAAAAAATCACTTTTTATATATCATTTATGTTCAAGGTAAAACTTAAAATTCTCTAAAAAAATTGAAAATTGTCTTAACATACCTCAATAATCTCACTCAATGAAAGCAGGTTAACCTCTGCATCATATGCACCAGCCTGAAAAATTCAACTAAATTAGCAACAGTTCTTAGAAAGTGTGTATAATTGTCACCTTGCCCTTATCAATTATAACTAAAGCTGGGGACACACTTAACGTTTTTTAATTTTTAGACTTATTATTTTCAGTCTGTTGTTTACTGTTGGCTGATCAAGTCATGTAGTCTGTGGTTTAAAGATTCTAGCCTTAGAATGTAAGAGTGAGTCACTGTCAATCATTCTAACAAAGACTTTTAAATGTGATTAATATTGGTGAATGCCATTGGGATCGATGTCACTGCTGCCCTGAACATGGTATACTGATACAGGGTAAGCAAACATCTACATAACATATGGTTGAATTTGTGATCACTTTTTTTTGTACATTTTGTACATTTGTTCTTTGTACATTAAGTGTTATTATCAGGACTGTTTGTAACTGTTTGTTACAGAGGTTAAACGTTTTTAGCGTCGGCAAACTATTATAAAACGTCTGTTACCATTTCTAAAAACAGATGCAAGTAGTGCAGTTAAGTGTGTCTCTGGTTTAAGAGTGTGAAAATGGAACCTACTCTTTCTTTCCTAGTGCCATTTCCTTGAGGATCAGGAATTGGGAAGTGCTCAGTTAACATGTCACTAAGCATTTCCATGAGGCTGCCATGATAGTCTTTTAGATTGTTAATTTTTTTCTTCATTTCCTGCAAAACACTGCAATGTGAAAGTTTATATTTATATTAAATACACATACTTCACCAGGACCAAAGCTAACAAAAATTGAGAATGAGATTTTTTTCAATTTTTTGAAAATGTATAGCCATGCAAAAGTCTTTGAATATATTTAAAAAAATTTTACTTATGTAGCAGATACTCATCTGTATCTGCTGTACGTCTGTAATCTTATTTAAAGATATCTTTTTAATCCCAGCATAAAACTGACATACCCGTGTTCCGATAACTTCCCATTTTCATGTCGTAGTGTGGCAACTCGCTCAGATGCTGCATTCAACACTTCTCTTTTTTCTGCCAGCCATGTCTGGTCTCTGACAAATACAGTAGTTACAGGGTTGTAATTACATGGATTCAGTTGAATGCTGCTAATTTTGATTTGTTAATTTAAGACAAATTAATCTTAAATCTGGCACACCTTTTTAAAATCCCTTTTAGGACATCAAATCTTGATTGTGAGCATGACAGAACCATTTTAAGTTGATTGTTTAGGCTTTGCAACTGTAGGGAGAAAAAAAACAATGAAAGCAAATACATTATGGTACAATTACCCACCGGATGTAATGTGCTATCAATGTGACTATTTACCTCTTCCTGTCCAACAGCTAATAGGATTTCAGAATTTGTCAGCAGTACTAAAAAATAAAACAAGGTAAATCTGTATTCACATAAACTGTAAAATTCTAATGATTCGTAGCGAATTAAAAAGTCAAGTGTGGTGTTGCATATAAGTTAAACTCATAAGTTGCATTTTTTTGAATTATAGAATTCTGAGAAAAAACTATTTACATCACATAAATAATAAATAAATAATACATTACATAAATAATCATTTACATTACACTTACATTTTGGCTCCATTTCCTGCCACTGTTCTAGCTCAGCTGTTATTGCATTTAGGCGATAGACTGCCTGCTCACAAAACAATTATTTCAGAATGATGCTGAAAAACGGCCCATGTTTTATAACGCATAACTCTTTAAAATGCACACGATATTTTCTAAACTCAGAACTAAAAAGGAAAGACAAACCTCATCTGACTCATCATTATTAGACTCAGTGTCTGCCAAAGTTATCTCATTTTGAAGCTGAAAGATAAAATAGGTAGTTATATTAACTAAGACGTTGCATGTTATACTTTAGCTACACCGACAATTAACAAGACGACTATTGATATAATAACAAAACAAAGGCAAATAACCTTATTCAGCAGTCCAAATTGTTCCTCGCATTCATCCAACAACCCCGTTTTTGCAGTACCCATGCTCTCTCTATCCTTTGAAGACTGAGAAAACTGGATGTTCTGGGCCATAACTGTCTGCTTCGATGGTGTGGGGTCTATAAATGTGGCAACGTCATACAAAGATTTAAAACAAACCACATTACCACACAAATGTCACTTTACATTAAACAACAGTATTGTTCTTTTTATTCACTTTTAGATTCCGTTGGCATTTCTTTGGCACGAAATTAACAAACACCTCATACCGATACAGCAACCAACACTCTCAAAGTAAAACAAATTTAAAAACAATGCTCAAACATAAACGACTTTCGAAATAGGAAAGTATAACTCTGAATCGCAAAATTACAATCCAAAAGGTGAATGTACTAAATAAACCAAAAGAGTTGTTTAGTTTGCACGCTAGCCGTAAAGCTAACTAGCAATTTTAAATTACTGATCGTGAAACGTTTTCAAAGTGATGTTCGTGTATTTTGTTGTGACATAACACACCATCATATGGTGAACCATATTTACAGATATATGCTGGTACTTACCATATACAACCTTTATTTTAAACAAAACCGCGCCCGTGTCAAACTACTAAACATGAAAACAAAAATACCGCCTGTAAGAACGTCATGACGTAAAGGAACGTAATACGCTGTGAACGTTCAAGGGTATGGAACGCGGACGGGGCCAAAAGTCTTCAAATGAAACGCGTGAAATTTTATGGAACGCGGACGGGGCCAAAAGTCTTCAAATGAAACGCGTGAAATTTGGACGCGTCAACACGCACAGTTTGTACACTTAAACACGAAGTATATGTTCGGGTGTCGCGTCAGACCGCACAACAGCCAATAGCGTTGCTCTGTTTAGGATTTCATTTGCATTTGTGATGCGATGGCACGTACTGTATACATATATAAACATCAGACGACATTTCTTTCCGTGAGGGATGATGTGCTG
>JAZGTI010005613.1:0-25090 GCA_036877585.1 Botia kubotai
GCGCTCTTGGTTGACCTGCAGTTGAGCAATATTTGCTTTGGTCATTTAAACATTCATAGACTGAAACAACAGTCTCTGTTTTTCACGCACAGACCAGAAGCTTGTGCAGCCGGAACACTGACGGATAATCATGCATGCGAGGATAAAAACAGTTCAAAGACTTCCGCAGATGCTTGCTGCTGCACTCTCATTAATCGGAAAAATAACTCGAGGGAAAAAGATCCATTAGCGCTATATTGCTCTTGAATATACCGTGTGTCTGAATGCTTTGTCACTTCATATAAACAGTAAGAAAAAGATGTGCAGAATTGCGAGACGTGACGGCACGCAAATAAAAAAAAACGTAATAAACATGTTTTGGTGGCATATGGGGGGGGAGTGATTGGGGGGGGGTCTCCTGGTAAATTAATTTGACCTGAACGGAAACGCAATATGTATTGGCTTTTAAAAAAAACCTTTCTGGTGGGAAATGACGCTTGTTGTGTTATACTTTAATTCATCCAGAAAAGTGTTTAATCTAAAACAGATTGCTTTTAGAGAAACCGGCAACAGTCGTCAGTTGTCAATACACAATGCAATTCTCACCCAGGCTTTCAGATTTGCAGATTACACAGCTTTTAATCAAACGTGTGTCAAGAATATCTCTGTACATGTTTTCTTTGGTCCATTTGCACTCTTCAGAAGTGACAAAAGATTTGAAAGGAAATTGCGAGGAGGGAAAAACACAAAAGGCAATCAATATGCAGGCCTCTAAACGTAAAGATGCTTTATGGAAATCGTCACAAAAATGATTATTATTATTATTATTTCCAAAGGAGTGACAAAGGAAACCAAAAGCACATGTAGGCCTACATCAGCTTAAGCATATGTTACGAACATATGGCATCCTAAACACAAAGATATAGAATAATGTTTTACGATTATGCAAATCGCGAAAGAGCACAACAAGTAAAAAATTCACAATCTGGAATGGCTAACTCTGTCTGTTGTGAATAAAGAGCAAAAGGACCAAAGAAAACAGATGAGGAAGAGTGAAAGCACAAGCCTCGATCTTTTCACTATGAGACATCGAGCTTTGGTTACCGCGCAGAACCGAATCCCTCACCGCCGCCCGTGTTCACGTGAAGCCACAGCCCCAGAGTTCACCTTTACCAATGAGGTCACGCCTCTGTAAAAGCCACATACTGCCGCCCGACCCCCAGGATGACATCACCAGCCGCAGCGCAGTAATCCCTGCTTTAGCGACGGCCGCTGTCGTCCTCATGATCTGAATCGCTCTCAATCCCGAACACGTGGCTGCAATGGTGGCTTTCTCCAGCCGCTCCTCAAACCTTGACCCACTTTTTCACTTCAATTCCAGAGTTACACGCGCACACTCGTTATGTAATCTAAACAGCCAACTTTTGACGTCCGAGTTACACCGATCTGGACTAACGCAACAGTGATTTTTTTTTAAGATGTGGAAATGCTTCCTAAAGACATTTCAGTTCACATCAGTCAATGACAAACCGGCAGAGAAAGATAATGAACATTACATTGTGTTTCTGTAGATTTAGGCCATTGAACCGAGAGGTGACACAAACATGTACCTGTGGTTCTAAATTAAGATCTTAAATTAATACGCCCGAAAGCATAAACAGTGATCTACCTGCAGCATTATGTGGTTAATAAACAGTTTAACAGGTTAACCTGCTGTTGACCAAATTAGCCACTAGATCTAATCTAATCAGAGCAGCTAGCGACTTGAACCGCGTAACCTCAAATTTCTCTTTTTTTTTACATGTTTACGTGTAAACAAAGATTTTTGTTTTGTTTTTCTGCTTTATTTTTTATTCTCCTCCGAATCCTTTGAAATTGCTCGTTTGTTTTAGTTATTTAAACGCCTTTTTTTAAGGTTCTACGTTTAACAAAGCACCTTTGCAACAAAGTGTTCCCAACAAATTACCCACTCGAATGAGAGCGCAGAAATAATTCTAATGACCATCTTATCACGGAAACACACATTACACATATTTGAAAACAGAAAGCATTGGGAATATCAAATACGCCGTGTTTTGGGAGACGAATTAGCCACAAATTTACGGAACAAACGTCGGGCTAGTCACTCACAGCAGCGCACCTCTGTGAATACCACAGTTTCTCTCCAGATATGAACTTGCAGTAACACTGCATCCATTAAAATGACTCAGTGAAGGCAGTATTTGTCCACGCCCTAGCTTTCCCAAATAAAAGCCTCTTTCATTCCGGACTCCTACAGGTAACTAACAGCAGCATCTACAAACAGCAAAGATGGTGGATTTAAATATGAAAATAAATCAAATTCAGAACAGAATTCATTAACCTTACTGATAAAGTTTCTGCTTATTTTGGGGTTTCTCTGGCGCAGGTAACTCTAAATACATTTCTGGTGGGATTTAAGTCTGTGAGATGAAGCAGGCAAACTTATTTCTGGGTGACAGGACTGGAAACCTGACTTGCTTTGCATATTTACACACCAGACATTGAGAACTTGTTAAAGATAAATCCTTCCATTTACAATAGCATTAAATATTTTGCAGATATTCATTCCACTGTTTCAGAAAAATACAAAGTAAAATGTCTTTTCTATTTTTACATGTTAAAACACATTTCAAATTCTTAGCGAATTAAACATTTTTTTTAGAATAATAAGAATAATATCTATATTATTACTATATATCTACACATTCTGCAAACTGCAGATACATCTCGCATCACCAGGTTCTTTAAAACATTTCAAAACAACAGCGAACTTCAGACACAAATACCTGAAGAATATTTACATTTACAGTCCTTTTTAAATAGGCGACATAATCTAAAATTAAGCAATAGCACACCAAGAAACCATTTAAACATATAATAATAATAATAATATCCAGACAATTTCTGAAGCACAATCTGACCTGTACCCACATAGCCGAACCACAAGTAACAAAATCCTAAACATAACTGACAGTAAAAAAATGACTGTTTTTACCGTGTAACCTCACCTGCACATAAACAGAGTTATTCACCCTGCTTTAAATAAACCTGTGTGAATAATGTATCCTTGCCCCCAGCAACGGACAACAGTCACCAGCAAGACAAGGGTGCACAACACCCCACATTACTCGCGAAGACGACAAACTACGTCACACTTTGTAAGTCTTACGTCACCAGTGGCATTTAAAACGTCGTCACGATACACAGCCGACGTCACAATCGACCTCCACAGCAGGTAATCAGTCCCGTCTTAGCCCTCCCGTCTCAACAGGATTTAACCCTTATTTTTCCGGGGTTAAGACGGGACTAATTACCCGGCTACTTGTTTGCGTCAAGTGTCCTGCTGTTTTGCGTCAAGTGTCCTGCTGTTTTGCGTGTGGTGCAATGACAAACGCCACTGAGTGCCTCGACCGGAATAAGATACGATAGAGACTGCGTGTCTTTTCGTCAAACAATGTCACGGACGCGAGCGTGTTTGGGCAACACTTCAGCAAATGAAAGGCAAAAGAAAGCGATCTTACCGTCTTTGAGTCTAATTCGTGGTGAGGTTGAGCTAAGACCTTATCTACACTGGCTGCATCCGCAAACGTAACGAAGCCAAATCCCCTGAAAGACAAACAAACACAGACACAAACACAGATTAGAAGCGCTGACAGCGACGGGTTACGCGCGTTGGACTGGTAAACTTAGTGAAGCCTGTTAACCCGTCCGCCCCAATTTATTATGAAACGTTAGCAGAACTTGGTTGACTAAATATTTCAGGTGATCTGTAACATCTGTCATAGATCGACGGTCTGTCAAGGACACTTCGGTGCGAATGACAAAGCCAAAACAGACGCAATCGCGTTGCGCGTTTCCAAAGACGTTCGCTGTTAACATGCGTTTTGGGGAATGCCACATCAATGTCAAAACTGTATTCAACGCAGAAGCCCAGCGATTCCGTCGCTTGAAAAGGAGCATCGCGGCGTGAGAATAACAGTGCGAAATCGTGCAGTAGTCGCTTGAAATAAAAAGTGCATCAAAAGGGAAAAAAACCCTGGCGTTGTTTTTACCTGGAGCGTTTTGTCGTGGGATCCCTCATCACCATACATTCTCTGATTTCTCCAAATTTACTAAAATAGTCTCTAAGGCTGTCTGTAAAACAAAACGAGGGAGGGAAAAGAGGATACGTGAGCAAGGCATTCGCTCTTGACACACCACAACAGTTATTTTTAATTAAACGCCCCCCTGGATGTATAACAGGGGTCGAATAGAGGACTTCAAATGACTCGGAATGAAAATAACCTTGCGCGCACGGCACATATCCCGCACGGCGCGCCACGCTGGATACAATGTAACCAAACGCGGACGCGCAACAAAACACAGCCGACAAAGGGTCGGAAATAACAGCGAATCGTCGTGACTCTTACCTGGTGAAGTTTGCCAGCTGAGGCCACCGATAAACATTTTACTGTAAAGGGAAAACACAGCAGAAGTGAGTCCAGATGTCAGATCGGCCATTTTGACGTGTAGCTAACTACTTAGCTAGCGACAAAAAAGCAGAGCTGAACGAAGGCAAAGCACAGATTGAAGAGGAGAGCTGTGTGTGTGCGTGTGTTTTTGACGGAGCCGTGCGCTAAGGGCAGGCCCGCACGCTCGTATAAATCAAACAAAGGTGAAGTAGTTGTGCGCACCCGGAAGGCTGCGCCAATGGTCATGCATTGGAGAGGAGCGATTTAACCAAAAACCTTCTCTCCCCGAATCAAAATGTCACAGGAGGAAAAAGAGACTAGAAAAGTCAAGTGCTGTCAAGCGCTGGCGCTGGCTTACCCCGGGTCGTGTTGAGAATCGTTAGGGCTTCCAGATGTGGCTTGGCTCCCGTCTCCCTCCATTGCTAACCCAACTATGGCCAGTAACTAACACACACACTGTCAGAGCGAACGCTACCCGTAGCCCCGCTAAGAGAATATTACTGAGCCGGGAATGCGAGCGTCACACGTGGGATCAGCTCTGCCTGGCTCCCTCCCCTCCTGTCACCCACACGGGGCGGAGCGGAGAAGGGGCTCGTCACCTAACCCATTGCATTGACGTCATTATCATGTCACCGCCCACTTGGAGCTCAGAGCAAGTGGATTTTTTTTGTCTTTGTATGTTGTTTTTTTTAGTTCTTCACCGCACATTAACGATAGAAGAACATTACGTAACTGCAATAACAACGATTTTTAATAACAATTATAATATTTGTTTTATTTCTCCAATGCCTTCCCTATAGATAATATCGTATTTGCTTTAAACGCGCACCGCATGTCCACACATCAACACTTGTATTTCATGACTGGTAACTGAAATGGTATGAAAATTGTTGACCAAGAAATCTCACATGGTCCAACGACCAAGTGAACATGTCACCTCAAACAGGCTACTTGTGATCAATATGTAATTTATACATGATATCTGCACAAAATGACAACAATACACTGTGTTTAAAATAATATATGCAATATACAATACAAAGTACAGTAAACGTACAGTAAAGAACATATGCAGGGTGTGTAATAATGCAGGTAAAAAATGTGCAGCTGTAGTAAGCTGAACAAATACAGTCTAGCAGTATTAAATTCTTAATGACCACAAAATAAATGCAATATTGTCTCTTTTATATAAAAAGGACCATTTACTGATATAGTTGACACGACTTGACTATGTTTTTAAATGAATATTTCATATATCAGTCTCTTTAGTCAATCAATAACTTTAGTCAGTTTCTAATTCACAAATCAAAGTTGCCACATCCTTTAAATTTAATTAGACACAAATGCAAATGTTAAATATGATTATTGCTCGTCACGTTCCTCTCCCTCTGTCATTCTGTGCATGTTTGTTTAGTCAATGTACACACTTCTTTTGGCGGCACTCATCTGTCATAATAACACATCGTACTCAAAATATCTCAGCGCGCTGCCGGAGGGTCCCTGGACCCCTTTGACTTCCACAAAGCGCAGTTTTACACCTCAATTAAGAGTCTTTAAAATGCACAAAAAGGTTAAGGGATCTTGTGCTTATTATCCATGGCAAGGGGTAAGAGAGCAAGTCCATGCATTAAGATGGAGAGAGAGACAGTGAGAGAGAGAGAGAGAGGGCTCAATTAAGACTGCCTGTTAGAGGATTTCTGTCATGCTACACTGATTGCTGTTTATTTCCTGCAGCTCTTTTTGAGAGAGGGTTCCATGGCCCAAAGACAGCTCATCATTCTTGTTTTTTCTCATTTTTTCCTTTTTACCCCCACCAACTGATATTTCCTCCTCTCCTCTGTGTTGCTAAAGATAGCTGCTGAACACCAGTCTGGCCACTTGTAGTGAAGAGCCCAAATAAAGCCAGTGTCCAGAGGAGGAAGGTGAAGATGCTCTTGATTGGCAGGTGAACTCTGCTGTCTCACCTCACCGCCTGCAGAACTGCTTGTTGGTAAACTGACACATGGGCGGCTATGGGGCGCAACCCAGAAATCTCTCTCCCCTCTTATTATATTCTCTCTCCGGGCTTTGGGCATAAGACCGCTGTTTTAAAATGTCAAAACATAAAGGATAATAGCAACACTTTACAATAAGGTTTTATTTGTTAACATTAACTACCTTAGTTAACATGGACTAGCAGTTAACAATACTTATACAGCGTGTATTCATCGTACATTAGTTAATGCACAATACACTAACATAAACAAACTGTGAAAAAGTAAAAATCATTGTTAGTTTATGTTATCTAATGCGGTAACTAATTAGTTACCAGGAGAGTTACCAGAATAATGTTACTGTTTTGGGGTTTGTCGAGTAAATGTTTGATAACATTTCCAGATTTTTGTCGATGTCCTTCCACGTAACAGTCGTGTTAATAACAGCAGTCATTACCAACGATCATTATCAGCTAAAACCGAGCGCCCTCTGCTTTTGTGCCGAAATGTCATTTGTGTTAAGTTCAAAAATGCATCGGCCCTGCCGTTCCGTTTCACTGTAATTCAATACATAATTAAATTTCTGATGAGCTTTGGCAGAACAGTTTACCGGGTATTTAAGATAATCGAAATGACATCATTTCATAATAAGGCTTGATAAGCATAATGGTGGGCAAAATAGTTTATTCCGAACAAGTGCCTTTCATTTCAACAGGAAGCAGAGAACAACGTTCAATCTGACCACCTAAAAGCATGTCGAGTTTTTATGCCTTGTCGTCTCCCTGCCATTACAATAAGGCCTCATGCCAAAGCTTTACAATTGGCCTGTCAAAGGGGGCTGGTTTTAGAATCATGGCTCATTGAGATTTAACATAATTGTACTGGAAATGACTGTTTAGAGTTTCGTTTCAACCGTCTACATGATGACCCGAGTATCATACAAGCTTTAAAGAGCATTTAGGGCTGTTTATTGTGAAGCCAAATGTTTATTGGTTCATTAACGCACACTGCAGGCCGAAAGGACCTCGTCGGAGCTTTTTATTAACTTATTCCGTTATTGCTACTGTTTTTCATCACCTTGTTATAACCGTATTGTTGTAGAAGTAATTCAAAACATTGTTTTATGGCATTACGGTACACGAGGTACTGAAATTTGTTGGAGCGCATAAAAACAAGTCTGTTAATGTATATTTCAACATGTGGATCAGGCAGCAGAAAATTTGCATAATAAATATACAGCTGCTATGAGAAGAGGCATCCATTTCATTAATATTACCGTTCTGGATATGAATATTCATGTTGCCCCTGACATAAACAGAGACGCGGCTGTCGGTTTCGATGAAATGGAATTTAAATTCGGCTTTAAAGGAAGCGCATCAAGAGTGTATTTAAATACACGCATTTGCATGCGCTGTTTTCCAAGGAGCCGTTTATTAACGCCGCAACCCTCGCCATTATTAAGTTAAACCTAATGTCTCTGGAAATCCATTAAGTCTTCAAAAACAGCAGAGGAAGACGTCTGTAAAGAAGACATCTTATTAAAAAAAAGACTAAGTGCACAACACGAATCTGCCCAATTAGAGCGTGTGCATTTTGCAATTAGAGAGGAAAATGTAACCTGCCAAACATTACCTAAAATGGACGGCCGGTCTGACAACAGAGTCAGAAAATATCTGCTCCAACCTTTAAATGGATAATTACAGAGATAATGCCTCATGCTGGAGAAATAGTTTTAATGGAGGTTGAAGTCGTAAAGAATATGGGGTCTTATCACGTAGCTCCTCTTCAAAGCGCTGTGGATGTTCTTAAACTTTTCTGTTTTTTCAGTTCGACATCATTTCCTTTATAATCAACAGCAGTTCGGTCACATTGTGCCAAGTTGAACAGACTGAAGATCAGGAGTTTTGCGATCTGTGAAACAGAACACATGTAAAACATGTCGTTCGGTTTTATTTGGACGAGTGTTGATATACTGGAAGATTTGTGTTATATATCTTGACCGGTGCTGTCACAAATGTACCTGATATTTTAATATCTCATCTTAGCTGTTGTGTTATCTATAACCTATTTGTGTTATATATCTTGACCGGTGCTGTCACAAATGTACCTGATATTTTAATATCTCATCTTAGCTGTTGTGTTATCTATAACCAATTTGTGTTATACATGTTATTTCTGAGTGTTTCAGTTGGTTTTCTTTTCACTGTCTTACCAGTCCGTGTTCCAAAATGCATCAGTTTAAAATCTGTTGGAGCAGCTGGTTAACCTGTTTTAGTCTGTGTTACACAATACACAAGTTAAGAATGGTTTCATATAATCCGACACATATTTCTGAAACGTTATAATTCAAAAGGTTAAAATAATGAGACAGTTGATCATTTCACTGAATGGTGATTCATTTACAATGAATAGAACTTGCTCTATAAAACACTGAGTGATTGTGCCAATGACAGAAGAATCAATAAAATCACTGCAGAGAACCATCTGTTGTGTGTCGCATTGGCCCATGAATGAAAAATGACAAATAAATGAATTTCTTGGTCGCTATATGAGCTTTGAGTACTTTATACGATTATTACACGTGCGTTATTATACTAGATGAATCCTATCTCAACTGAACCTCCATTTCTGTTTAATATCCCTGTGCATATTGTTTTGCAAATGGCTGTTGTCTAATTTAGAGAAGTATTCGTAAGACAAAACTGTTAAATTTCCACGTGCAATTTGCGTTTGCTAATGTCGACTATGGCGGATTCACTACATTCAGATTTAAATCTAGGTCTCCTCTCTTTTCAGACACACCTGTACACATCAAGTAATGTTTAAAAAAACAAAACCGCACAGAAAAGATGTTAGTACTCATACTAATGATCTCCCATCAAAGTTATTGGCACGCACTACAAAGCAGACGCTCCATTCATCAGACAGTGGCAGAGACTCACACACACACAAACAGAGGCTGTGAGCTCACATCAGTGCTGAGCAGATGGTGTCAGTATAAGGAGACGAGCTGAGGGCCGTTTACTCACTTTTATGTGGATCTTCAGTTACTCTCACTCACTGTCTCTGAGTGTCTGTCCTTTGACTTCCTCCATGTCACTATGTCTCACAGGGTACGAGAACATTCCAAACCAAATGTCACGATTCAGGGATTCGGCTGGCCTGAGTCAGGGTCAACTCTATTTTCAATAAACAATAACTTTATTTTTAAATGAAAATAAATCTTTAGCCGCGTTTGGTTTTCATTCCGTTACAGGGAAGCTTGTGTGAAATATTTTGCTTGAAAGTAAACTAATCTATACATACCTATAGCTATAGGTATCTATATCTATCTTAAGTACAGTCTATATATCTATATAGGTATCTAACTCTATCTTAAGTACAGTTCTATCTGTCCATATGGGTATCTATATTTATCTATAGTACATATCTATATATCTATATAGGTATCTATATCTATCTTTAGTAGAGTTCTATATATCTATAGTGCCTAATATATGTATATTGTTCTTTCAAATGACCTTCATATTTTTATAGTGTGGCCTAAACCTCTAAATGTTCTTTGGAACCACGTACTGTGTCTGTAAGTCATATAAAATGTCTATAAAGTGTAAAATCAATTCTTTCCATAGAGTGTTTTAATGAAAGGATATCTCAGCTCGAAGTCTTGATGGCCATTTTAAGCTCGGTATCAAACTCAGTAAAGTATTACTTTGAAACGCTTCAGAATCGCCCTTGATGCCAATTGCTCTCTCTCTCTATTATTTTCTCTGCGCATTTGAAATCTCTGTTACAGTTTTAATGAGAGACAGAAATATACGTCTACCCCCCTTATAATAGACGGTCAGAAAGTGTCCTCGGTCGTAGCAGAAAGGACTTTAGCCTTTCCTCCATTACCGAATACGATAAGGGGGCGAGATAGGAAGATTTAAGTGTAATTTAATCGTGCCCGGGCAGAACAATCAAAGGGGAAACGTGTTGATGTTAAACTGGCCCTCAGGAGACAAAAACATTCATTTAATTTCAACCCCGTCGTGCGGCGTAACATTGATATGACAGAATATGTCTGAATATCTATTGTGTTCTCACACAGTTTTCAAAGATTTAAGGGTCTCGGCTGTCTGGCGGCAGAAAGCGAGACAAGAGTGACCTCGGGTAATTACCGCTGTCCAGCCATGAGCTAGAAAGCACGGGGCCTTTCACAGCGTCTGAATAAAGGTTGTGTGTGCTTGAGTGCCTTCATTAGATTCGTCGCCGCTTTAGCGAGCTCACGCATTACCGCTATTTGACAGAGATCAGACAGACAAAAAGCTCATTTAACTGCGCTGTAACGGAGACGGTCTTGACACTCCACAAGCTGATGAGCTCATTGACCAAAAAAGGACAAATGACTGGGGAGTCGAAAAATCAAACTCCGACGCCATCTAGTGGTCATGTTATTACATCACAACAGAGCCTTGAAAATAATGGAGCTATATAATATAATAATAGAGCTAAATAATAGAAATAAAAGAGAAACATGGCAGAGGTTTGAGTGATGAGACATCACACTGTTGTGACATGATCGGTGCACTTTGATTCAAAAGTCTGTTGTGTGCCACATTATAGCGCAAACAAATTATATTTAAATATATTCGCATTGAATGTAAACTACGGTTTACATTTTAAGCACGCTTACAATGCGTCTCTCCCAGCCTTTGTGTCTTACGCAGAAGAATGATTTGTAATTTTTTTTACTCGAATATGTTTATATTTTTGTTTTGACGACAAAATTTCTGTTCTTTAGGTTTAAAGAAAGCAAAAAAGTTCATTTTTTCCCCTTTTGTGGCATATGGCGTCTAATAGCTTACCCTGAAATCTCAATATTGCAGTAATGATGACTGCTTATGAGTAAACATCGTCTAAATGATGGTTTATGTTCTGATGATGCGATATCTCTGAGAGAAACCAGTATAAAAGATGTGCACAAGATGTTTACTGTCTCAGACTATGACATGACGACATATGTAACACCAGTTTGTTTAAATGATTCACGGTTTTGTTTATCATAACATGGTTCACTTAGCCAGTAAGTGACGTTTCCTCCAGACAGTCTTTTGAATAACCTTCCTGTTTTGTGCTTCTGAAACGCAATACCGTGCAATCACAGCTCTATAAAAAGCACTTTAAATGACACTGCGTTAGAGGTTTATGAACGACTGCCTATTCACATCCACACCTCTGTCGACACTGAAGCAATCTGAAAGTGCTTCTGTGTGTCGGTGGTTTTGGTAAATCTGAAATAAAAAAGGGTATTTTTTAATGTTGGTCCATAAACATTTTTCATTCTGTTTTATTAACACCTGCTGGCACTCTGTCAGCTTTTGGCCAGATTTTTAGCCTTGTTCTCATCTGTCAGTTGTACAGCAGGGTTAAACTGCAGAAATCAGTGAATAATAAATATATTGGGGTTGTGAGCTCTAGACAACAAATGGTTGATGAGCTGCTATTAATCACCTGGAATTTACTTTGACAAATTTGTGCCAAGAGAGATCACTCTGATTTTGGAAACCAAATTGAATGGAATTTATTGCCACTAGAATCCAACCGGATAATCCAGGTACGACCTATAATCACCTTTTCAAATGTTACGCATTCTGATTAGACGCACAAAGCATGTAATAATTGTAAATGGAATATCATTTGAAATCACCCTGTTAAATAGACAGACAAATAGACATATCATGTCATATGCACGGCTTGCATACATTATAGAAGCATTAAACCTTCTACAATTAAGATTTTGTTGCATGCAACAAATATCTGAAGAGATTCAAATGAGGCGCATTCTGTAAATTTAAAACCTTTTAAAATCATCAGGGACATTTTATGCATAAAACCTAAAAACAGCAAATAATTTAGGATGAAGATAAGGTGCAAATGCCAGTTGTTTTGCTCACTGCGTCAGCACGGTGCAGATGTACCACACAAAACATTAATTTGTGTGATTCAGACTTCTGCCTTCATTTAAGAGCAACTCCACTTTATCTGACACGTGGGATTTCTTAAAGTAATGCAAATTCATTTAAAACGTTTTTCTTGACAATTACAACAACACAGATTCTCTCAGGCGTGCTATTGTTGCTTAAGGTTATAGTTTAAATACACGGATTCATTAACGTTTGAGAGCAACAAGGATTACATGGTCTCTGACTCCCTCTACAGGTCAGGAAAAATATTTGTTCCTCTACATTGAAATTTTGGAGTACCCATATACGATAGCTCACTTGACAGCCATCGTATTAAAATCGGACTCCCGTGTTTTTCCCTATGGTTGAGATTAGGTGTGGGGTGGGCTTTACTGCTCAGGGGCCAATCGGGTAACAGTCTCCGCAGTGTATTAACCAATCAGAAACGGGGGTCAAAATCTCACAGGGAGTAAAATTTCGATACAACGCTGTCAGAACTCTCACACAACTTTAAAAGCGATATTAATAAGGACCACTCATGGTTTCAGTGGCCATGGTATTTACTACACCATAAATAATCAGGCAAAACATGAAGTCTGACTTTTAAATCAATTAGCGAGGACCACTTATAAAGTAGACCTCACGTGTACAATGTTTCCCTATTCACCACACACGCGCATGCCTACAAAAACATTGACGTTATCATATTTAAAGCCACGTTGTTGAGTCCGTATCAAACTAAAATACAACAACTGGAAATGTTTTTTAATAACTTTATTCTCTTTTTTTCAATAGAACTGTACAAGAATCAAACCTTTAATGAGTCTGGCAAAAAAAACTGACCTGTACATGTCTAGCAGGATTACTTACACTCATTTAAATAATCAATCGCTTAATTATCTAGCTAAGGAAACATTTCAAACCATTCCTACCAACAGAGAACAAGTGAACAGTTTTGAGAAAGGGGGATGGAAAAAAACATGTTCCCTTTTGTTACCTACACTCATGTCAGCGTTTTTACAAAAAGTACAGTGAGACACCTTATATATACACACACACACACACACACCTGGACGAATTTAATGTAGCGTGAGTTTCCACGACAGGAGTGTGGGAACATACATAGGACACGTATGCGCTGATGGTAGGAAGTCAAGTCAGTGTAGATACGAGCGAACACAAAGAGCAATCGCTTTACAGACCTAAAAACCAAAGAATGAATTATTTCAGCTCTGAGGTCATTGTGGTTCCTTATTCATCTAATTTAGTGCACACAGACATACAGGAAACCCACTTAAATAGCTGCACACACTGCCACAGGTCAACAGGTACATAAAGAATAAAACAGAGACAGAAAACAAAAACGAATGAAGAGCGCAAACCTGAGATCGACGCCAGACAGCTTAGAATCTCAAGCTTGTGAGCAATATTGCAAAAATATTTAGTAGCATACTGTGGAAAACAGTTTGGTTGTGTAGTGCCCTAAACAAAGGTCTAAAAACTCTGTGTTTTGTTCTTCCTTTCCAACGCTGTCAGTCGATGTATACCAAACCCTCTCTGCTACCAGAAGGGTGTATTACCATTAAAAAATAAATAGGAAAGCTTATTTTACTTGTTTACTTTTCCAGAAACATTTCTGGTAAGGCCAAAAGCGAGCAGTGACTCTGGGATTTTGGCTAAATGACTGCAATAGCAGACATCTTTGTATAGAGTTTGAGGTGACACTGTGGACAATGCGGGCACGCTTTGTGCAACCAAACAGTCTAAAACTGTATTGCTAACAATCGTAGTCAATTAAACAACCTTTAACCAGCCTGAAAGCCTGGAAACGTCACATACAGGGACAACCTTACACATTCTGGGGTCCAACGACATGAGATCAAAAACATCCCGGCAGCACAAACAGGGATGAGTCCCGGCTGAGAAGTAAATTTAACCAAAGGAGAAAGCATGATTAATGAGAAAGGTACAAATACATCATATTAATTAATTCTGTGCAATCATTCGTTTTAAACTTATGATAGATACGGTAATAAACAGACCTAATTCACATCCCATAATACATAAAAAACTATAAGGCTTTAAAGCTTTTAAATGTTTTTCAAGACAGGTATTGAGAGTTTCCCCTATTAGCTAACTGGTGCCATAGACAACAGAGGGATGGAAAACCGTATACTGTTATTTACAGAATACAAGAGTAACCGCAGACAGTAATGGTGGTAATTAGTTGCTATGGGACGTGGTACAAGCTGGACACGACAGCACGACTGGGCAGAAAGCAAACAACCCATAGGATTGGTGGACGGTGAAGTGCAAATGCGATGCGCAAACGCGTGAATGGGCACAGTGCGCCAGACCAAAGACGTGTTTTGGAGCAGAATAACATGCATTCAAAACCACATACAGACCCATTTATTATAAGCAGAAGGAAAGACCTTCTCCCCCATCACAGTTTCTGTGAAGCAGTTCCTTCAGGCCAGAGGTTTCCACAGGTCAGCAGAGGCTTCTTCGCCTTGTATTGCAGCACTGTTCAAACTCTGGGGTTGCATCAGGGCTGCAGACTCGCCCTTTGACCTTCGATGGGCCAAATAGGCCAGAATGGCGCAGATCCCCGACAGAATTCACAGACTCTACGAGGAGGAGTTTACACGGCTGCTGTCAGCTTGTTCGCACCCAGGTCAGCTTTGCAGGAGAATCCAACAGATCCAGAGTGTGTGTGTGGTACAGCGGGAAGCAACGAGGTGGGTTGTATTTCTCCTCTAAGGCCACACTGTTGTACAGACAGACAATCAGATGGGTTACACGAAACTGTGGTAGTTTGTCCTTGCGCTTGATTTGTCCAGAGATGCACGTTAGACCGTCAATGGCAAAGCACTGATTTCCCAGCATCCTCTCTGTCAGGAAGGGAAACATTGGCCAAAGTCGTGATTACGTAAAAAGCAACCATGATGTCAAATCTACCCCACATTACATCAGCAGCAACTGTGGCCATCTTGAACCGCATTAAAGTTGTACAATTTACAGACGTTTATCCACGGCGTAATCCGTTGTGGTTTGTGCTGGAGGGAGTCTGGTTGGACGGATAACATGATTAACTTTTGTTTAGTTACGGTATTGAAATTTACAGGAGCAGAGAGTCAAGAAACGTCTTCGAGTCCTTATCAGGTGTTCATCTTGGCTTCATCTTCATGTTTCTTTTAAACAGTACACAGATTTCATACGAAAGGAGGATGAAAAATAAAGCAAACGAAAGAGAAAATGTAGAACAGGGAGGCGGCAAACCAAGAAAAAGAACTTCCCGTAGCCATTGAGGTGTACTTCAGGTGGGAGGTGTACATGGTGGGTCGAGGAGGACAGAACCTGCAGATCTGCATGATGAGGGGGGGTGATAATTAGGAGGCAAGTGGGCCGAGAAGTGAGTGAGGGGAGAAGAGGCGAGAAAGCAGCCCTGGAGGATCAGAAACTGTCCACCCAAACGCCGTAACCTCGCTCTGCCAAAGTGCGGTTCAGCAGGACCAGCTACAAAACAAGAATCATGAAACACGTTATTCATTCTGGTCTTTACGCACAAAACATTCACCTTTAAAATAAATGTGGAAGCACTGCGTTCAGTTTATACGCAGTCACTTGTGTTTTCAGTTGTCAAATCACAATCAAGCTAACACCAAGAGGAGAGTGAGACTTGTGCTTGTAGATGCAAAATGATGTTCTGGGTGGTTGCCAGGTCGTTGCCAAGATGTTCTGGCTGGCTGCTTTTTGGCCCTGGTCAAAAAAGGCCTAATCATTAACAAAGTTTTTAGATAAGGTTATAGGAAATTTCACCCCTTTCATCAGCTGCCTGGTGGAAACTGTGAATGGCACAACTCTCTCATCAAGCTACAGGTTCTGAAGCATTATTCATAGTTTACAGCACAAGTGATGCACAAAATATGCCAAATATTCCAAGTATAATCCAAATTAAATTGTTGGAAAAAATCTCACCTCCTCTCCCACCATGTTCCACATGTGCACCAACGGAAGTCCAGTGTTGTTGTCATAGTTTGTGACCTACAAGAGAAGATGCCCATTAAACGAGCACGCCATGAATGTAAACAAAGCCAACATTGTAGATATCATTCATTAATGAAAGACCTGTGCCAGTAAAGGAACCCCTCTGGTCATTTCCTCCAGTGCAGAACTGGCCTCAGCTGAGAACCTGTCCTCTCCTTAACACAAATATGAACACAGTGAGAACCAGCTGGACCACGGTGGTGGAAAATTCAACACGTAAGTTTAAAAGAACAAGCCAAACCTGGTAGAGGGGCAATGTTGTCCAGTAACACTTCTGTTCCCTGGAACGGTAATGTCACAAAGTCCGACCTGACAAGCGGAGTTGTAGGTTAGCCAAAAATAATTACCAAATCATCATAACGGAGCTAAAAAGGAGGCCACAGTGGACTTCAAGTGGCATATCACCCAAAAATGAAGCTAAAAACACCACAGGGGGGAGTAAATGACAGTGCTTATTTTTGGGTGAACTCAAGTCCACTGGTTCCTTTCCACAAGGAAAGACAACTGAAGGACAGGAAATCAACCTGATCTGACGAAGGCTGTCAATCTTGACTCTCTCGTAGCCTCCATAATCTACATATCGAATTTCTACTTCATTTGAATCTTTGTAGTACGAGATGACCTGCGCTCGCCACCAGGCCCCTTCAACGGCTGGGGCCGCACAAATCACGCCAACTGAAGAGATGAAAAAGACAGAATGAGAAAGAGGACACAAATGTGAAAATAAAGAGGGACCAAAGAACCATCTTACCTTCAACGGGTGAGGGCAACGCAGGCGTGCCGGCTTGTGAGTAGCACAAGAACATCTGCTGGTCCAGGCTGCGGAGGGCGTGGTATGTCGGGTGAGTGTGTTGCTGGACGAACATGTGACCGGCCGACACGATATTCACCACAATCACTTCCACGGTCACGCCGTTGGGCAAAAGAAGCTGCAAAACACATACAGTCCCAATCCAGCGCGTCATCACCGTGCACATGTGGAGATAGAACAGATGAAGAGAGGAAGAAAAGGAGCTACTCCTACCCAGGAGGTCATGGGCAGGGAGGGCAGCGTTATGGGTGGAGGAGGTGGGGCATACAAGTTGGTCAGGTCCAAATCTTTGAACTTCTTCCCAATCAAGGCCAGCGCTTTATCTACCTGCTGTTGGGTTCCTAAGAGCAAAACGAGAACGGTGTAAACACAACGAAGATCATGAGTGAAACCGAAAGTTAATAAGCAAAGAAAGCAACGTACCTTCTATATGGCAGATCTGGAACTCTTGGGTGTACGGCAGGGTTGAAATGTAGATCTTCGCACCGGACGTCTGCTTTAGGAAACTCACGTATCTCCCCTGTTTGCCGATCAGCCGTCCAACCAGATGCTGCGAAATCAGAATCACAGGGACGAGGGCAAGTTACAATCCATACATCAAGTGAATCAAGTGAAAGAATGTAGATCTACTTATATATGCACGTCCATATATCTCAAATCCTCTCCATATGAAGTATATTTCTGACACTGCTCTGTGCTATCAGACAGATGGATTTCACAGACATGTAAATAACTGTCAGTCAGAGACAGTGTTGTAGTGCAGCAATATAAACGAGTGAAGAGAGAGCGCTGAAGTGCATGGAAAATCAGGGGTCTAGAACACACCCACCTTTGGCACCTCAATCTCCCACACAATGAGCTCCGAGCTCTGTGACTGACAGGCCTGGCTGCCACCTGTGAGGGTCTCTCCCGCCCCCAAAGTGGAACAGCTGTCCACCGAATCCATGCTATTCACATCTGAACCTGTCGAGAGACACAACAGGGTCAATTGTGGCCCAAGAATAACCTACATCATTATTGGAAGGACTTTAAAGCTGCAACTCGTAACTTTTTTGGTTATAGAAAAACTGAGTTATTAGTTAGTTAGTTATTGAGCAAGCACATGACAGATCAGCTCAAATTAGAAACAATGATTTCTGTCGAGTCGATTTCCTAAAACGTCCGCATGACTTCATTTGACTTCAACAGACGTAAAAAACCTGCGATTTTAAGTTTCAAACAGAAGGCAAAAAAATGATTAATCACCTGCCGCAAATCCAGAAATTCTCTGAATATCATTACACGTGTAGTTAGCGTAGTTAAATAAAAAGGCCTCCATTTCATACATGCTCCTGAAAACATTAACGCAACGTATCTGAACGTCTTCTGTGTCTAAACACATCATTTTGTCACAGACCAAACGCAAATGCCTGCTTAGCCAGGACATCACTGTTTGCTAAGCAACCAAGTGGGTAACAATAACAAACATGACTAATATAGATGAGAAGGTAAACCTTCAAACAAAACAACCAGTCTCTTCCTTCAGGACGAGCAAAAAAACTGCTGGTATTGTTCTTTATTATAGCAACAAGCTTATGACAAAGTGCTCTCGCTCTCTCTCTCTCTTTCTCTCTCTCTCTCCTTGGTAATCATCACATTACAATCAAAATCCACTATTTGGTAGAAACCATCAAGGTCTTTTGCATTTCCCCTCCTTTAGTCACCAAAAAATCAAAATACACCATTCTTACTTTTTATGGAACATTGCCGTGTTTATTATAAATGACTTACCTGTGCACACCATTATTTAAAAAAAGTGCCCTCATAATCAATCAAAATCTGAAAATGTACTTTACCTCTGGAACGACAAACTTTCTCTAATGACATCGGTCTGACGGCTTGGGCGGAGCCAGTGTCATTAACCACTCCCCTCCAACAGTAATCTGCTGTAAGCTTTGAAACGCCTAGTTTTCTACAGCCAATCAATTCCCAGTGGTTGCTCTCATGTAACACGCTGTCTGGAAATTTGAGCATCTGAGGTTTCCAAGACTATTTGTTGGTCTACAGAAAACCATGACTCTTGATCAAGTCAAATATCAGCAACAAGTCTGACACCGGTTGCATTTTAAAAGTTTACATATTAACAAATTGAAAAAAAGTGGAATAACTCACCTCCCGACTGGTCAGCTTCTACCTCGCTCGTGGCTCCATTTCTGAGGCCTGTGCCGTTCAACCGCGCTGCTTCGCACACAGTAGCAACATTCTCTGCTGTAAGTGGGGACTCCTGAGGGGCAGTAAGAGCAAGACTCTCCTGCAGTCCATCTCTATGACCCTCTGAGGTCCTACATGTCCCTGAAATTTGAATGAGGTCCTCTTTGCTCTCTGACACAGTTGAGGACAACCCCGTGCTATGGAGGTCCTCGCTGCTAACACCATCCTCCGACTGGCAAGTGCTACATCCTGAGTCTTCAACCAGAGCTTCCTCCACCTGCAGCTTGGCCACAACCGGCGTCGTCTCCAACCGTCTTTCCATGCTCTCTGGTTTCCTCTCGTCATTCTCCGGCATCTTCCACAGCGAAGGTGCCAGACAACCGTTGACCATTTCTTCCTCGATCTGCACCGCCGATGTGCTTTCTGCATGGATCTGAGAGGGGGTGCTCTCCAAAAGTACACACCGCTCTGTTTCCCTAGTTCCTTCACTTCCGTTTACAGCTGGTGTGCTGCTGTCGGCCACCTTCAAGCCCTCGATATGCTGGGACTCACAGCTGCTGACCGCCATGACCTCCTGGGTGGCTGCCGAGATGACCTCAGTGATCAGCCCTGCCGCAAGACGCTGAAGCTCATGCATGTCTGGACCAGCTGGTAGGCCCATATCTCCATTTTCATGGTGCCGGGCCTCCGCAGAGCTGTCTGAGAGGGGTGTGCTGGTGAAGTTGGGCAATGTGGCCAAAACCAGAGGTGTTTTGGGGCTCAGTGCCTCCAGTTTCCCAACCCCATCTTCTGTGGAGGATGTAATGGAGGCTAGCTCAACGTTTGTGACATCACCAGGCAGGTTCTTCACACAAATTGATGCCGAAGCTTCAACGGCCACCTCTCCCTCCGGTTCAGGTCGCTCCGCCTTCTCTGCCAGTTCTGCGGACCGCTGCCTGTTTAGTGGCTGTTTTTCGCCTTGTTTCTTGACTGAAGCAGTGCTCCCTAGAGCTCTCGCTTGGGATAACTGAACTGAAGTAGCTGCCTCTGGTCCTTTGCACTCAGGGCTCTCCTCCGCTGTTTTTGTTGGGGTTGAAGATGAGACTGGGGATGTCTGTCTGGTGGTCTCCAGGTTGCTTTTTGGGGGGACTGGTTTGGTATTGCTCTGTGCAGCACTTAGCCGTCCACTGGCCAAGACAACAGGGGGGGCGCCGAGACATTCTGTTGTCGCTTTTAGCACTGTAGTGTGAACTTCAGCTACAACTTCCTGCTCGACAGGTCTGTGCTCTTTGGCTTTGATTCTGTCTCGGCTGGTCTTATGGTGTGTGCTGCTGGCTGGGGGACAGCCTTTATCGACCATCCCGTTACTGCCCTCACCAGAGGAAGTCCGTAAGCCCATAGCCGAGTGCTTCTCAGGGTCAAGGCTGGGGAGTCGCTCTTTCTTGCGGGAGATGTACCACCACCAGCCGATGAGCGCCAGCACTCCAGGAAGCGTATACGGAACAAAGGAGCGGAATCTCAGTGGCATCTCCTCTGGACCCTAGCAGCTACACCTGTGGGGCAACACAAGGAATGATGGTTAGTCAAAGCACAATGTAACAGCACCTTAGCAATGTCATTTCCCACACCAACAAGAACTTTTGAAAGTACCACGTTGTTGATTTTTTTGACAACAATCTGAATATACAATAGCAGTTAGGAACATTTAAATACTTGAGGGATGGTTCACCCAGAAATAAAAGGTCTTCCATCATTTACTCACCCTCATGTCATTCCAAACCTGTATGACTTTTTTGCTTCTGAGGAACACAACTGAAAATTTTTGAAGCACACTGGTAACCAAACAAGTGGCACCCATTGACTTCCACTGTATAATCACAAAACCATTAAGACATTTCTCAAAATATCTTCTTTTGTGTCCTACAGGAGATAAAAAGATCATACAGACTTGGAATGACATGAGAGTGAGTAAATGATGGAAGAATTTAAATGTTGGGGTAAATGATCCCTTATATACATACGCATATACATGCATTAGATACAGACATATCGCAAAATCAACTTTGATATTTTATCACCCATTGCAATTACATTCATACATGCTATTGGGGTCCGAGTTATTTTGGGGACCACCGCACATTCAAAGCTACAAGACCACAACTACACTGTAAAGACAATATATGTCTTTGTACATTACAATAGTGGTACTGTTGCGTAAGGTTTAATTTCTGTTAAAGAACCGTCGGACAATCACTCCAGGAGAAAGGAAAGAACAGGTGCCTCAAAGGAAACTACACCCTGCGTTCATTGTCCTGTTCACAAGTCTCCATAATATTTAGAAAGCAACAAGATTATGTAAGCAGCATGAACAATTCAAAACACTGTGCATGGAACTGTTCCTACTATAACAGGTATAATTATAATAAATGCATAATTAAAACAACAACAACGTGTCATGTCTGACTCCATGCATTCTACAGCACAATGCATGCTGAACTTTTGGTCTGCCTGCTTCAAGTGAGAGAGTGGCAGCCATGCTGAAACTTCAGGGACAATGTCACATGACGGACACTCAACTCTGGAGGCCGCTGGGAGATACACGCCTCTCGCCCGTCTGCCTTGCTGCTCATTGGCTGGGAGGGGCACCTATTCAAAGTTATAAAAGGACATCCATGCATGCCTTTCCATCATGGGAGCAGCACAACTCCGGCCCCTAGAGGAAGAATACATCAACGACAAACCCCTCCCATCCTCCCCGGTACATAGTAACCAGAGATAAAGGGGTTTCCATTTCCTGTAGACATGATGTCAGGACAAACAGCTAACTGCCTCTGACTTCCAACGAATATTGACTCATTGACCATGCAGCTAACTTAATGACAAGCATCACGTTGTGATGAGTTATATTGTGCAAAAATGACACAATTGCAAACCATGTCAACAAGCCAAAAAAATGGTTTCGTCAGAAGCTGATGCTAATATCACCCTGAAACCCTTTAGATTTCTGAAGTCGTGAGGCACGAGACAAAAATATGCGCAAACAAAATCGATCTACTATTCAAATGACTCATAAAGTGAAAGAGACGGTTTGCATATTTGTCTTGTTGGACAGCTAACGGTTCAGATGTAGGAAGACCTCCATGCTGCTATTACAGTCATGAATTAAAGTACAAAACACAGCTGAACCCACAACTGCTTGAGTAAACTAGTAAATTACAATTTGAAATATATATGAAATATAAAATAAAAATATATATATTTTCAATGCGGTTAACATTATGGTAGCATGCACTGCCTATAATATGGATTTCACCATTTAAACTTTATTTAAAACACAATACAAGCAATGCACATAATGACAGTATAGACAGACAGACTCCCATCCCGTTATATCGTCTGCCTGTCTCTCTCTTTACACGCGCGGCTACGTGAAAGGTGAAGAGTCCTTAACCAGTTTTTAGTTACCGTTCACCTCAACACCAGTTTAAACAAACCACCGGCGCTCTCGCTGTCATACCGCGGCCTGAGCGCGTGCGGACCGGAGTCCGAGAGCCGAGCGCGTGCCGTACGGTGGCTGTTCGACCTTGGGGAGGTGTGGCGATAACGGAGAGGGTCATTGTAGTCGTTCAATGGCGCAACACGTTACACACGAGTGTACCGAGCACGGCTTCGCCGTAAGCAGCTTATTGGTGCTGCGGTACAAAACAAGCCTGCATTCAACCCCTCGCGTACGGTGACCGTTACGCACCGGACATAATACACCGGCTGCTGCTCTTTTGGTGAAGAATGACACCGGAGAGCATCAGGAAGTGTAGTGCACGCGGTGTAGTGGCGCAAAAACGCGCATTAACACCTCAGCGGAAATCAGTGATATACTATATGGTCTATATTACGATCGGACAGAGTGCATGGAATCATACACATTGTGCCAAAAACCTGCTTAATTTCCATGCACCTCGAAGTCGCAATGCATGCTGTCTGCGTTAGCAGTCAAGCTAACTGTCCAATGCTGCCATAATGACTTACAGGCGTGCACTTACTCAAAGATACCACATGAACAGCTTCAAACTGAACAGATTCCTCCCAGCTAAAAGAATGAGATACTAACCATACGCGTATCTAATGGGATGTAACACAATAAGCAATGGCATGAAACCGGTCAGCGAGGTGATCCTGACCTACAGTCCGCGTAATAACGCATTGTAGGCCTCGCCTCCGAATGAATTGCCAACCCACGCGGCGACTTGCTCCGGTCGTGGCAAAGACGTGAGTCTTTTAAGTACCCTGACTTTAAACACTCGACCCAACCGATTTCACTGGGCTAACCCCCCACCGAGTCACCCTCCTTCTTCAGAGCAGCCCTGAATTATCCATGAGTTCACGGACACCGGTCATCCGCGTGGCTTGGTACATTATTCAGCTGGATGAAGGTGCGAGCGCACTACCTTTAATCCGTGACAGGCGGAGAGAACAAAGATCGAACAACACAGGTGCGCATGCATGGCCCCACGATACTTAAGGGGTTCTTAAAATGACCATCCAAATGCCAAGAGCTCCACGTGACATTATGAATTGTACTCCAACATGCCGAAAACGTCAAAATGCCCTTACATTAACGGATGCGCAAAAGTTATGCGCAAAATGCAACCCAGTGGAGTTGCATTCAGATTTGGAGACCCAACAGTAGCCAGACCAGTTAGCCGCCGCTGCTAAAGAGCTGTCGGGGGTTGAGAAGCCATTGTCAGGTTACCTAACCGTGCGCTCTGGATAGCGGATACCGGTGGTGCAATGTCACGTATGTGCCAAACAACCTACAGAATAGGAAAACCCTTTTATAAAACGACCAAGACCGGTGAGATAATAAAAATCACACGTCAAGATGTTAAACAGAGGGCAAAACAAGACAGTAGACGGGCTGCTAAAAAAGGCTCTCTCTCTCACTGCGCTATAAGCTTGATCTATCCGAGACATAGCGTAAAAAACACACAGGATTCATACTCACTGTTTATGTTTAGGTCTTTCGCACCGCCACTGTGAACTGTCTCGTTTAATATTAATGTCAGGTATTCAGGGCCCAGCACGATCCCAACGTGTCCCCCCCGCTCCGTGTGTGTCTCTCCTCCCCACGTGCTGACCGATCAGCTGATCACATCTCGCGATGACTCCACACGCACTGGAAATGTGTAGAATCTCGCGGGATTACGCCGGTCTCGGACTTTGCCAGGCCAGACAGGTCATTTTGGAGTCGTTGATGTTTATTAATTAATGATAATAAATAGGTTACATTAAGGGGCTTCAACCTGTACTGACATAGTAACAGCCAACTCAACCAGGGACTGCTGACATAAAAAATAAAATTTTTCCAGTAACACCTAATGATAACTATAATATTATGGCATTATGGCATTAAAACATTAACAAACATTACATTGTACTACAGACGAGGCCGGCTCTACACAGGGGCAAGAGGGGCAGTGCCCCTCAAATCAAAATTTTGAAAACTTGAGAAAGCACATGTTAATGTACTCACAAAATGAATATATTACAAGTTGACAAAATGATCTGAGGTAGCAGAAAAATCAGCCGAAAAAGGGACACTACACAATACGGTATTAGATCTTCCTCATGTCTCTGTCCCTCCGCTGTGTGTATTCATTCACAGGCTGCAGCGCGCGCGCACACACACAC
>JAZGTI010005614.1:0-23286 GCA_036877585.1 Botia kubotai
AAATGCACTTCTGGTTAGATGCTAACTGTATTTCGTTGCCTTGTACCCACATGTGCAGTGACAATAAAGTTGAATCTAATCTAATCTAATCTATTTGCCTTATTAACCTAATTAATCCTTCAAGAATTTAAATTTCACATTAAGCTGAGGATCATGGCAAAGACAAAAGAAATAAGTTTAGACTTGAGAAAAATAATTGTTAATGCTCACAAAAGGAGGAGAAGGATATACACGTTTATTAAAGCATTTTCAAGTGTCAAGAACTGCTGTAAGAAGTATTATTAAGAAGTTGTATTTTTAAGACCCACTCAGTGGAGAACAAGACTGGCAGAGGTAGAAAACGAAATATTTCAAAAACTTTGGAAAGAAAACTAGTGAGAGAAGTTTTTAAAGACCCAAGAACAACTGCCAGGACACAAGTGAATGATTTAGTCAAGTCTGGAATTGATGTCTCAACGAAGATGATCACTAGAGCCCTGCACAGGAATGGACTGTGAGGGTGCCGACCAAGAAAAACTCCACTTCTAAAGAGACACGTCCAAACTAGACTGAATTTGCCAAAAATGATGACTACTGGAAACACGTCCTTTGGTCAGATGAGACAAAACTAGAGCTCTTTGGCCATAGAGATGTTGCCTATGTTTGGAGAAAGAAGGGAGAAGCACTCAACCCAAAGAACACCGTTCCCACAGTGAAACATGAAAAAGGAACACTACAAGAAGATTTTGAAAGACAACCTCAGGCAGTCTGCAACAAAACTTGGTTTGGGTAGACATTTTGTTTTCCAGCATGATAATGACCCAAAGCATACCTCACTTCTGGTGAAGAACTACCTCCTAATGAGCAAAGTGAGCATCCTTGACTGGCCTGCACAAAGCCCAGACTTGAATCCAACAGAAAATCTGTGGAGCACACTGAAGACCAGAGTTCATGCCAGGAGACCAACAAACCTGGAGGAGCTTGAGAGATTTGCTAAGGAGGAATAGGCTGCAACTCCTCAGGAGACATGCCTGAAACTTGTTAAGAACTACAACAAATGACTAAAGGCTGTTATCAAGCAAAAGGGATACGCTATTGACTATTAACATCAAAGGGCTTATAATTTTGACCTGTAGACTTTTTTATTCTGGTTATAATTTAGTTTCTATTTGTTTTACAATCACTCCAAGTTTCCTAAATAAACTATTTGTCAAGGTTGCGGGGGAAAGAACCCAATTGCAGACAGCTTAACAACAAAAATGGTCTTTATTAAATAAAACAGAAACAAAAACCCACGTAGGAGCGAAACGTGGACAAAACCAGACTGAGATCAGTAGATCTAACTAAGATCAGCAGTTCAAGAAACCAAGTAAACGAAACGCACCTCAAACAGGTAAACCCCAAACACGTACAACAAACCAGCACAAGACAGTAAACACAAGGGCATTAAATAGGAAACAAACCAAGGCGGTAACAAGACAAACAGGTGAGGAAAATCCACTGAATCAACAAGGGGGCGGGGTCAAGACACATGACCGGAGAACACATGGCAAAATGTAAGCAAACAGAAGCCACGTGCTTCTACAGAAAACAAAGACCCAGAGCATGAGTTTAGATCCTGACTCCCAGAAACAAGAACCACAACTAGGACTCAGGATCTAAACAACATGCTCTGACACAAAACACAGGATCCTGGCCGAAGACTCAAAACAGGAAGCCAGTACCCTGACACTATTATGTTTAGAAATGCTGTAAAAGAAATCTTCACTCCATTAAACAGCACTTGGGAATTATTTAAAAAATAATTAAATAATTCATAGGGGGCTAATAATTTTGTCTTCAACTGTACATGATTTGATTTCAGCCAAGGTCAAGATTTGACCTAAAAAGGTTTCAGATATTTTAATATATCGCGTCAAATTACATTTGTTATTATGGTCTTTAGGAGAAGAAGGTGAATTGTTTTTACAAATCATGTATCCCACAGACCTGGAATGGCAAACGGTGACTAAATTATGAGACTTATTACGAGAATTTTTTTTTGGGGTGAACTCTGCCTTTAACACAGATTCTACAGTGGGAATTTAAATTGTTTATAGGTAAAATATAAATTTATTGACCAATTATTCAATATATCCTAAATAAATTGTTAGTAGAACAAGTGTAATAAATCTCAGTTTTACATTGTTTTACCTGCAACCTAATACAAAAATATAATAACCAGTTAGTATGCAGTAAATTAAGTCAGTAGATCAAAATGTACCTAAAACAAATGCTGCCACATAGTTAGAAATTTGTCCCATTCCAACAATGAAAAATAACACACAGAAAATCAGCCAAGATGGAGAGAAGACTTGGAGAAAGGTAAATACTGTCTGAATCGCCATAGTAACAAAGAGTACAATCTTCCTGCCAAACCTGGAAACCAAGAACAAACAAATTTATTTAGAACGGGCAACTAGAATAAAAGATCATTATCAGCATTTCCAGCAGACAGGCATGATGTCAGGCATAGTAATTTTATTCAATTATTAAAAATGTGATTTAATAAATAATAATGAATTGCATGATATGTCAATATCTAGCTATATGGTATGCATAATACAAATAGTGTTTTTGAATATATGAAGCTATGCAACATTGATGCAATGGACTGTTCTCTCAACTTTATTATTATTTATTATTTATTTATTGGTGTGTGTGTTTGTGTGCTGCTGTGTCTTAAGACAATAGTGTTCTGTTTATCTTCTTTATAATCAGGTAAAGTAATATGAGGTGAAACTACTGCGGACTGGCCTTTGCGGAGAAGAATAGATACATTATCACCAATCTTCACTAAATGCTATTTCTAGTGCTGTGCCGATTTAGGCTTTTTGTTGTTTAGTTAATTGGAATATACCCTAATTATGTTTCAATTTATATTTATGCATTTGTAAATATAAGCATAGGGAGTTTGTCATTTTTTATTGAGGTTGTATTGTTTTCTCCTCTTTTAAATAGAGAGGGAGTCAGAAAGCATTCTTTGTTGTTTGTTTTATTTGATTTTTCTTGAGGCACGTATAGAATGACCCCAATCAGTGGTAGTTTTGGTTATTGTTTTGGCCCACTTCTAAAGCAGTTTATCCTTCCAGATTTTAAGTCTATAACCCTGCTAAATCTTATTTCTGAGATTTGCATTGACTTTTGGAGCCTGTCTTTTTTCAATTTTCCTTTTGTTAGTCTTTAATTATAAGCTTATGACTTAATTACTATCCTAGAGCAGGTGGAACATTACAGGCAGTGCTGCTTGTGCTTGTTTAGAGAAGACTGTTGCTTCAGCTGTGGCAGACACCTAAATCCATCCACAATTTTTAAACTTGTAAAAGTTATCACACCAAATTAACAGGTTACAATACCAGTCAAAAGTTTAGAAACAGTTACTTATACTTTATTACCAGTTAGAATAATAGTACACATTTTATAATAATAGTACACTCATATAAATGATTAAACAACACAAAACTAACTTTGGGAATTATGTTATGACTAACGATAATTCAAAATTACAGCTGCAAGCAGTATTGATTGGTCCTTCACACCTGGTGGCTTTTGGAAAACAGTAAACAATATGCAATTGCAATATTATTGCAATAATAATATTGCGCTATGACTATAACTGATTATTTTAAAGTTTGGTATAGGGGTTAGCTGATTTCCTGTTGGGTTTTGCTGTAAGTAGACTTTGTTGTAGGTATTTGGATAATATATGTGCCTACCAAATTTCTTACATGTCTTACATGTTTCATGAGTTGTCAAATATGTTAAAGCCCTCAAAAATAAAATTCATTTTTGAGAATACTTTTAAATATAGCAAGCAACGATTATGGGCCCAAGCACTACGGCCCCATTGCCCTTCGGTGCTTATCAGAAAATGATGCATAGCTGTCACATGCATATAATTCCAAAAATAATGGAGTACTACTATAAAGTCTGTTCTAAGTAATTCTGATGTAAATGGCACACTTCACGCTACCAGATTGTTGCACTATAAACACAACTTATAATAGTCAAATCATCATATGTTGTGATTAATCCACAACACAAAACATATTTTTAAAGTTTAAACAAAATCGGTCAATGCACGCAGAAGATGAAACATTTCTTTTTCATTTTTTTGCCTCACCATGGCAACACCTTTTGAGATATCAAAAATCCCTTTGGCATCTTTAATGTCTTGGCATAATAATTACCAAGTTTGGAGGAGCATTTAAAAATTCAGAGCCTGAAATACAAACCATACAAAATGGCTGACTTCCTGTTGGGCGGAGCTAATTAATGTAATTTTGTTTGATGAGAACAATACATGTACCAAGTTTGGTAACTGTAGGTAAAAATAACCTCATTACTTTAGTATATCATATATCCTTTTAGAACTATACATCAGCCTTGTGTCTGCATTATTCTGACCAAGTCTGAAGTGACTTGGCTAAATGTAGTGTCACGGGTGAAGAATCACACGACAAGGTAGGCGGTGTGAAAATACCCCGGAGGGTGGATTTATTGAACCAAAAAGGTGAGTGAGAGATGCGTGGGGGAGGCAGCCGGGCTGGCTGCCGGTGCAGGTGCGGGTGCTGGTGCTGGTGCGGCTCGTGCTCGGGGTTGCGTCCCTCCTGGCGACGCGAGTGTGCGGTGGCTCGTGCTCTCGGTGGCTTCCGGCCACTCGCTGCGCTCGGCGGTTGCGGGGGACACGCAACGTATCTCCGGCTGGCGGCACTTCCCGACTTCGCTAGCACGTCAGTCTTCCTCACCTTCTTTCTCCCAATCTTTGTCCTCATCCGACTCTTTTCCTCAATCTTTTCCTTCCCTCCCTTCTGGGCGGAGACGGCGGCGTTTTGACGCAGCTGTGCCCGGTCCGCTTGTGATGAGCTCGGGCATGTGCAGCGCGTCCGTTGCCAGGGCGACGCTGACTACCCCGGTGTGCCTCGTCACAGTAGGTTTAAGTTCAAGTAACACACTTTCTGGTGGCAGTTGGTAGCACTATGACTGTGACTCACAATAGTCATATCAATGTCATCAGCCCACCACAATGAACATATTAAGTAAGTTTGAAATAAATGGCTCAATACATGCTGTAAAGTTCACGTCATTAACTTTTCAGAAAATCCAAAATGGCTGACTTCTTGTTGGGCAGGGCTAAACCATTTTGGCACTAAGCTCTCTTGGGAGAGATCTCAAGAGGGTATTAGGGATGTTTTTGGAGAGTTCAACCTTCTAGCACCTCTGAAAAATCTGATTGTCAGATTGTGCCTTCCTATGGATTTCACATCCAGTGTAATGTAATGTGCTGGAATAGCAGCCTCGTACACCTTTAGGATGGAGGGAGACAGCTGTTCCTCCAACCTTTCCTGCTGGAAGATCCAATAGGGCATGTACGTGGGTCTTACCCATGGGAAGAACACCAATCTATGAAAAGACACCACTTCAGGGCATAGAGCTGCGTGGTAGAGGGGGCTTTAGCCTGAGTAATAGTGTTTACCGGTGGTAAATCACCTAGGTCCTCTGTATTTTCTTCCAGAGACCAGACATGGCAGTTCCAAAGGTCTGGCCTGGGGTACCAAATCATGCCCTGCCCCTGAGAAAAAAGGTCCTTCCTCAGGGGACTCCGCCAGGGAGGGGCTATTGAAAGGAACATCAATTAAATTTTATTTATACGCTTTTTACAACGTTGCATTGCTTTAAAGCAGCTTTACATATAAAGTAAAATAAAACACAGAAAACAGAAAAATGATCTAACATGTACAACACGGAAAACAGAATACATTGTACTATTACAAATTTATATTGTTCATTATAAGATGTATGTTAATAAAGCTAATTAAGAAAGACGGTAGTTGGTTTATGAATTGGGAGTTGACCGATAAAAACTGCAACACACTTGGACCATTTGAATAAATGGACATGCATTAAAAATCATTGCGTGTAAAGGCATTAGCTCAGGGAACCAAGTCTGATTGGACCAGAACGAGGGCACCATCAAGACCTGCTCCTCTTCCTCCCTGACTTTGCACAGTGTAGGTGCAATCAGGCTTACTGGGGAGAAAGCATAGTCAAGCAAGTGAAGAGAAGAGAAGAGACCTGCACCACTACGAACAGGTCCCATATAAGCTGGACCACTTGGGGGTGTAGTTGCCACTCTCCGTGAAGAGTCTTGGAAGCACATCTGCTGCGCGATTGAGGTTGCCAAGGATAGAGCTTGACCTCCGCAGGGCAAGCAGGACTGCCAAAAGCTCCAGGCAGTTGGTGTACCAATGCAGACGGGAACCTGTCCAGGAACCCGACACTGCATGCCCAGTGCATATGGCACCCCAGCCTGTGGTAAATGTCTCTGTCATAACAACAATGTGTCACAAGACCTGCTGCATGGGAACCCCAGCTCACAGGACCCTGTCCTGAAATTCTTGACCCTTGAAAGCATGAAGACCCTTGACCAACATGAAGGTAGGTTTATAGCCACAAACCAGTCTGGATGCTGCACACACATAAGAATGTGCTTCTGTGTAAGCATCCTGATGGGGAGTGTGTAAAGAGTCTGATTTAGGACACACAGACCTAGTATTGCTGGTAACCCACCTCCTTTCTTAGAGGCTGTTAAACCCTGCCTCCATCTCGGCTGGTGGAACAGGCTGGTGAGTTGGGGAAGGGCAAGCCACTCCCTCAGACACCATTCCAGAGGCTGCAGCGGAACGATCTGTGTGCCCAAGATAGCGGGTACATCGCGGGTAAAGGCGAGTTGATGGTTGTACCCTGGCATATTGCCTCCTCTGAGGGGTGGGGAAAAAAGTGCCCCCACAAGTGCTAAGAGGCAAATGCACAAGCACACAAGGGGTGTCAGTGCCTCTCTGCATGATGACAGCAAAAACTGCTCTTTGTGTAATGTGATGGTGGCGTTTCATTGACATTTTATATAAAAAGCAGAGTGATCGGTCTCCCAAGGTTGAACCCCTAGTGTCACTACATCGACACAGTGTGAGTAAAAGAAAGGAAACAATAATTATAATAATAATTGTGATAATCCTAACGAAAACAATAGCTATCTCCGCACGCAGTGCTTGGGCTCTAATTAAAGAAGCAGTTCCAATAGGTTCCTTGCAACATGGTGCTCAGGCCCTAATAAATTCAACCAGGTTATATTCTATGTAGTCACCATTTGCCTAGAATTTACAAAAATGTTTTCTTGACATTTTATTACCCAGTTTTTCAGCATCATGCTGAAATGCTTTTTTAACAATATTGTTGTTTAAAAAGATAAGATAACAAGTTCTCACCTGCTCTAGGCCCTGATTGCTTTTTCTTTATTGTTTGGTCCAAATCATCCATTTTACAAAAACAAAATACATTTTTAATTTTCTAATGGCAGGAAGTAATATTTTGGCACAATTACATTTTGTCTACAAAATAATTTCAAACATTTAAGCAAATGGCTTCAGACTTTTAAGATCATGAGAAACATTTAAGTGTCTTTAAACTTTTGACTGGTACTGTATATTGGCTGCCCATGTACATGCATCAGTCTGTGTGTGTCTCAAATATGTCATGTCATGAATGGTCATGTCTTTATTATTTCACTATTGCCTTAATGGCCATATGTCTATTGAATTTATTCTTTGTTTAAAATGTGATGTGTGAAAGTGTGATCTTTGAACTTATAAGTCAATTATTAATATTGACAAGTTGCTTGTAATTAAAGGTCTGATGTTTTCTAACCTGTCAGACAAATGTCCAGAGATTACAGACCCCACCAACACTCCACAGAAAAAGAGTGATGAGGTGAGTGGAGCTTTCCAGTCATCTGAACACACCAAATCCCACTGTGATACAACAAACACAACACACATGTACAAACAACACCGACAGTTACATCCAGTGCTAAAGAAAATAGCACTCAAATGAACCTGTCCTGGTGAAACTTAAAAAAAACAACCCTAGAAACAATAAAGCACGGCACCTATATCTATACATTGCATCTATACATTTTAATAATTTATAAGAACTTTATTGTCAGTTCTTGTGAGAAAACTGATTTACTCTAACTGTTATGAACAACAACTTTGAACAACAATTTTGGACACGTGGTCCTGAAAAATAGAACTGAACTTTGAACAGCCACATTCTTCTTGGACGTCTTATCATTACCTCATGTAATTCAATAACGACAACGTTTTCATGGTTAAAAGCTACGTTATTAAAACACCATGATAGACACTAAATAAATCATCTATTAGGCCTGCACGATATTAAAGAAAATGTGATATGTGATCTATCTATCTATCTATCTATCTATCTATCTATCTATCTTCTATAATGCAGTATTCGTATGAAAATACAGTGGAACTTGAATATACATACCTACCAAAATAAACCTACCACGAGATATATAAACGCCCTATTGGACATAAATCTTGACATTAAACACGTCTTGTCCTGTTAGAGACATACTGTACCTCTGTAACAATCGTGGAGATGTACGTGTCTCTGTCATACTCCCAACCATCTACACAGCTCTCTCGAGGAATAGCGGAGACATTCACGTCCACCCAAGGCATCAGCCCTCTGTCCGAATATCCTTTAATGATATCCAGTCTGTGTCTGGAGCATTTAGTTAACCAAGCTTCTCCGTCGATCTCATCCGCAGCGACGGATGCGTTTCTCCATTCGCCCGTGATGTTCAGAGCCGCGGGTACGATGCAGCGATGACCGGGGGTATCGCCTATGAATACCATGGACAAACCAGTGAAGCCATTGGGAATAATGCTTAAGCACAGAAGAGTAAAGACAGTCTTCTGGAAAGGTCCCCAGTCCCCCAGGAACGCGGTGTTATCATCGTAGTCTAGATAGTTCATGGCAGTCAATGCACGTGTGTTATAAACCGTTAAAGCGTTTGAAATGAAGCTACATCACGAACCTGCTGGTGTAAACAGAGAGGAGGAGGCTCGGACCCGCTGCTGCGGCGCTGAACAGCGACCCCATTTCTAACCACATTTCTAGTAGTAGTTCATTATTGGCTAATTGGACAAATTTTTTGCAGAAGTATTTTATTATGTTTCAACGTTTTCTCTTTTACGCATTTAGGCTGACAGTGCATGAGCTTCATCCCATTTCTGTCTAGAGTAAAATCAAGATATTTCTGTCCATAGCAGGCATTCAGACTCCACAAGTCCACAGGTTGGACTTGATGTAGTTCATATGTGAGAAAGATTTTTCAAACAAATATTTGTAGCCAGTAATAACCAGCACAGCCTTACAAACGTTGCAGTGTATTAAAGGTCAGGGGAAGTTCATCTAAAGTTCATTCAGATTTTACTAATCACTGCTTATTTTCACATTTGTTCAGAATGCCCCCATTGTAAAAGTGTTGTTGTGAGAGCCTGTGTACGACCGTCTATGTGCTTGTACATGAAGTGGCCAATGTTACAGACCCTTAGAAAGATGCTGGATTCATCAGTGTCCAAACACTTGAAACCGTAACAATGTGACAAATGCATGTGCTATAATACTTGTTCTGTTCTTATATATGCATTAAGCTTTGCTTACCTACATCTGAGAAGTATTTTAAAAGATCTGTATTGAGCCTGATATTGAAGCTGTATTTAAGCTGTATTGAAGTTGCCTGTGTAGGGTTGAATAATAAGTTGCATTTATTGCTGTGTCACAGCCCCATCTCCTTGGGGTTGTGAAACCACTCTTATATTCGTATTGAGTAAAGACAAAACTTTACTTTAATCTTTTTCAATTTTCACTTCATGAGGCAGTCTTTACCGAGTAAAGATTTTGCAAGGCTATTTGCCTTAAAATGTAAGTTAGACATTCTGATGTCATAATGAACCCATTATTTATTGAATAAATTCAATTCAAGGTAAACAGTATATTGATTTTAGATTATTTAGATTGTATTATTTAGACAACAATTAACTTAATTCAACTAAATAGCTTTGGATTATAAAAGTAAGGTATGACATTATTAAAATGTATTAAAATAAATGTTACTTGCAAATTAAATCAGCTGTATATTACCCACTGAAAAGATTATTACTTGTGATGTTTCCTTGTTTGTTAGTAGCTGTGGATAACAGAGACTGCTAAATGAATAAATGTATTCCTAATAGTACTTTAACTACGGCAATAAAGAGGACATAATTATTTTTGAGAAAGGGTCAGATGTCTTAAACTACTTTTATACACATTAACTACCAATACATTAAGCATTATACACTTTAAAAAGTGAGTGTAGTTCAACTAACTTTGTTACTCAACCCTTAAAAATACATTTTAACAAAAATATATTTTGTTCGTATAGCCAATTTCAGTCATACTGATTTAGTCATGTTGAGTATTTAATAATATTTCAGTTAATTTAGACTTTATATGTCAACTCACCACTTTCAAATCTTTGATCATTGCTTGGAGACACTGGATAATAATAATTCAATTATGTCTTCACAGATAATTGTTATAAAAAACTAAAACTCTGTCATGGCATTCATCATTAGACAAATAGTTCCCCCATCATCAATATTGGGCAGCTTGTTTGCACATGATTAATGTTTCTCATTAACATTGTTTATTTTGATTACTCTTGTGATGAGATTTTATACAAATCATACAAATGCAAATGTCTGCTGTTTAATCTCATCTGAATCTGTATAAGAACAAAGATCTAAATGTAGTGAACTAAACAATGAACCACATTGAGTATTTCTTGTCAGCTATTAATGCAATGAATGAACTCATCGACCAATCAACTGCTGATTTATATGTCCAGGGACAAGCATCAAGCAACAGGAGAGTTAGAAACCTTCACTGTGGAGTCCTGATCCAGAACAAGAAGTAAGTTTTTCAGTAATCAGACAAAAGTGTTGATCTAACGACTGCTTCAAACAATTAAATAGATATTTATAATTTAATATATACCTCATATTACATACTTATTTTATGATTCTAACATCTTACTCAGATAAACATTAATTGAAAGCTTGTATAGTATTTTACTATATTAGCTATTCTAATTTGTATATGGAGGGAGATGGACAATACATTTCAGTGTTGCTATGGACAGAAATATTTCTGGCATTCTTCTGAAATATTTGACACTAAATGTTGTGATTGACCCACAGAATAAAGTTTTCCAAAAAGCCTGGATTCAAACTGTGCAGTGTATTAAGACATTCCAGATAAGTTTAATTCCATGGTTTATGCATCTCTTATGTGCAACCGGCTTGTATGCGACCTTTTTCATGCATCTAATCAAACTCTAGCTTAACATAGCTTTAATATCAAATTTGACATTTGATATGTAAATGTAAAGTGATTTAATATAAAACTGTTATTTTAATAATAAAAATAATGTTTTGGAAGTACTTTTTATTAATGTTATCTTGGTAAACAGAAGCATTAGGCACATTTAACAAAGTTATTTCAAACTTTTAATTGTCCCATGAATAAAACTTAACACTGAAAAATTACAACGCAGTTTGCTTTATAAGAGTGAAAAGGAAAATGAAGAATGTAAACAAAGTCTCTCATCTCCTGTGAGGTAGTGCTAAGCTTTTCCAGCTCTGAATGATTTGCCTGCTGTAAGGTTTTAATAAAGCTCAAGCTAATCAGAGTGCAGGCATAACTAATTCTTTTGGGTCTTTGTAGAGGAAAAATGTGGCTTAAAGTAGTTGCCATGTACAGTATTTTTTAAGATCAGTCAAGTCAAACACAAGGTTGCCTCTGTTTTTCAAAGTCAAGACTTACAATCTTCTGTCATGTGCCCAGGACGTGGTTAGCACCATCCTCTTTCAAATACAACATCAGTCCTGCTACCTGTTGAACTGGAGTTTCCACAGATCCAGGACTTAAAAACTGAAGCTGAACATATCAACATGTCCTGGTTCAGAAGTTTGTAAGAAAAGGATTTTTACAGTCATCTGATTTTTCTAAAATCTCAAGCACAATAAGAATGGGGAATTATGATGAAGACACTGCCTTTCTGGGGCAAAAGGGACAGTTTTTTATGATTCTTTTCTTTCTCCTGAATGCCATCTACATTTCCACTGGGTTTCATAGCCTCTACATTGTTTTTGTTGGGGCTTCACCAGTACATCATTGTCAGGTGGATGGAAATCTAAGTAAAGAATGGATGAAGGTCGTTATTCCCAATGAGACAGTGAATGGAAAGCGACAGCTAAGTCAGTGTTGGAGATACAGCCAGGAGACGATTAGAAACCTGTCAGCACAAGGTTACTTACCCCAGGATGTTAATCTGACTGACGTTAATCAAGAGGAATGTGTCGATGGATGGACTTATAGCACAGAAATCTATCACTCAACCATTGTCTCAGAGGTGAGGATGTAAACTCAAGTATTTAATAATGAACATGCACCTGATACGGAAGTTATTAGTCTTTTACATTCTCCTCAATTAAAATAAACTGTCAAAGTAGTGTCAAAATAGATCACATATTATGTAAGTGACATAGCTTATTATATGATTAATTACCACAAGAGTAAATTATTGCACATGAAATATTGATTTGAGATATTTTATTAGCTCATTTGTAACAAATACCAGCCTTCCATAAGGAAAAACATTTCCTATTGGCTTTAAGCCAAAGCACAACGTTCAAACAAGACAAACATGTAATTTTGTTTTAATCATTTGTCAATCTTGTTTATGTAATTAATTAGGCATATTTATATTTAACCTATCTGTAGGTAAATTATTTGTAAAGTCAAGATAACTCGCAGTACCAGGATGGCCTTGTGATATTAGAGTTAGGTGGTTGCTATTGGGGAATAATACACTGGAATGTCACGACTGGCCAGTCAGAATCCAGTATTCCAGAGCACCATGTAATAACTACTAATAATATTTCAAATTACTACATAAAAGTAAAGTGTTTTTTATTAATTTTCTTCTACAGTGGAATTTAGTGTGTGACAATGAGTGGAGGGTTCCCTTTGCTTCCTCAACATTATACATGGGCTACCTGTTGGGGTCTCTTGTTTCTGGGCAACTTTCGGACAGGTATTAAGTCTACATGTCATAATCTATGTGAACAGAATCTCTTTTATATGGGCCATTATTTATTATACATATCATTTGTTTTACTACAAAATAACTGAGTTTCTATTAATTTTCTGTTTGCTTTATAGATGATCTTAACTGTGTGTAGTAATATAGCTCTTTAGCATTGAGCTCTTGTGTCTTGTTCATCAGATTTGGCAGGAAGAAGGTTCTGTTCACGTCACTAGCAGCAGAAGCTGTTCTGATACTTGTACAGTCTTTCTCCCAGTCATGGCTTCACTTCTGCATTTTGTATTTTTTTGTGGGCGCTTTCCAAATATCTCTGTACATCACTGCATTTGTACTTGGTAAGCATGTTGAATTTTATTTTGGAGATGATTCTAGGATATGCTTTCAAAAAATATTTTTTTATTAAAAACAATAGTGAATTATTTTTAAGTTCAGGATCGTTTCACTGACAAAGGAATGGAAACTCAATACAATATGGTCATGTATTTGTTTATGTTTGAATCAAAATGAAAGTTATTTGTCATTTTCAGGTACTGAGGTGTTGAGTAAATCTTTGCGTGTTCTGTTCACTACTCTGGGAGTCTTTCTGCATTACTGTATCGGTTACATGGTGCTGCCCTGGATTGCCTTTGCGATTAGAGACTGGCGATATCTCCTCAGGGTTCTGTCTGGTTTAACTGTTGTGTACATCCCACTGTGGTGGTAAGTCACATAAAAATATAAAACTTTTTGTCAGGTTGTTTTATTGAATTTCTCCTAGTTTATTTCACTTTTGTCCAAACTAATAATACACGCACAGGTTGGTCCCAGAATCTCCTCGATGGCTTCTTGCTCAGGGCCGAGTGATGGAGTCTGAGGCAATTGTGAGGCAAGCGGCAAAGAAAAACAATGTCATATCACCAGAGGTCATCTTCAAAGAGTCTGAGGTTAGACTTCTGTACTCTCTGCATGGTGAGACTTGAAGTGTTATGGGAAGTGTTGAAAAAAGCATCTGTTTTTGTTTGACTGTTAATAGGTTAAAGAGGAAACAAAGAGAGAGAGTTACAGTGCTCTTCATATTCTTAAGACCAGCAACATCCGCAAAACAACGCTTATGTGTTTAATGTTGTGGTGAGTAATTCATAGTGTAATTCATAGGTATTAATGCTAGTGTATATTTTATGGGAATTTGACAAACTTCTATTTCTTGTTCTTTCATCAACTTAATTTCATCATAGTAATACCATGTATTTCATAACACAATGTATTTTATTTTTTCCTGTTATTATTTTATTATTTCTATTTTTATTTTTTATTCCTATTCTTCTTTCATGTATTAACTAGTTTTTTTAAAACTTGTCTGTAAAGCTGCTTTGCAGCAATGCAAAATTGTGAAAATTGCAATAGAAATAAAATGAACTTAAACATGTACAACATTGAACATTGTAACTGTAGACTTTAAACTAGTGGTCCTCTCAGTTATTGTGTTCATGCCACCCATTTTGAAATTAGAAAAATGTTTAAATTAATTTGTATTCATGCACCAAATGAGATATATAAAAGGATGAATATTGTCAATCTGCAAACGCAGGTCCATCTAACCTGTGTTCCATATTCTAAAGTTGCTCACTGGTAGGCTGTATCTTCACCATTCAGACATATCACATTAATGACAAACACACACATTCAATATCTCCACACCCCAGCAGAGGGGCCCTACACATTGAGAACCACTGATTTCACCTATATTGTTCTAGATGTATTGCATTTATGATGTATTTGCATTACGAATATGTTATGTTCTTTTCCATATATATATTTTATAAATATGTTTAAACAGTGACTGTTAATTATCTGTCTCTTTGCTTCTCTGATAGGATGGCCATCAATATGGGATATTTTGGCTTGTCCTTAAATACCTCCAATCTTAGTGGGAATCCATTCCTTAATTGTTTCCTGTCAGCTGCTACTGAGGTACCTGCCTACATTGTCTCCACCTTTCTTCTTAAGAGTTGTCCACGCAGGCCTTTGCTCTCTGCTTTCCTCAGTGTCGGAGGAGGATTTCTGCTTTTGATCCAAATGATTCCTGAAAGTAAGATGCTTTGCTTAAACCTCTTTGTTTTTATTGCATGCATATTCATTCATTAAACTGTAAATGTGGACTGAGGTGAAGGATGTGTAAATACATCAGTTATGTAATTTACAGACAAAGCATTAGTTTTTTTTATTGATTCCAGAATTGTTCCTGCACTGTCTGTTAGAATCAGTGAATATTTGAGTGTACATGGGGTCAAGGCATGGTCTGAGTTTTTTCAGAGCATATTTATAATGTACAGCTTCTCTGAGAGAATGTATGCTACAGTTCAAAATTAAACTACAATATTTTTTTGGCAAAAATCTGTTTTTACAGGTACATTAATTGTTTATTTGTATATGTGTATATGTGTATAGTCTAGTTAAAAATCTATTTTTTTGTTTTTGTCTCTACCTCCCATTTATAATCAAGTAATCAATCCATCCATTAACCTTAACTTTTCTTTAACGTCATACTTCTGAAAAATTAACAGAATTATATCTTGTTTTTAAATATGACATCTTTAACAACACACCGGATATACAACACAGCATTTATAAACTTAATCAATTACAAGCAAATGGCACAAAACAGACCATAGACAATACTTGCCTAGTGTAAATTATTGTAATTGTGTATAAATATTATTAAAAAGTAATAATCTTACCTTTTATAGTCCAATGAACCATTTCCACTGCAAAGAACCTTTTGGTTCTGCGAATATTTAAGGTTCTTTATGTAACCATACAGCCAAATATGGTTTGGCTACAGTTGGGGTTAGCCCTAACCCTGAGTTTTGGATCTATGGAATTGTAAAGCACCATTTTATTTTATAAGTGTAGGTGCTTTAGGTGAATAAGCTGAAAGTCTAAATGGATACAGTACATTTATATAAAGCAGAGAAGCCAGTGATGCCTGAAAAATAAATGAACAAAAAAGTTAGTGCCACTACAAGCTTCTGTTATAATGCAGTGAGTACAATAATGATACAGATGTTTCCCAGGTCTTCATACTTTGGCATTGGCACTGGAGATGGCTGGCAAGTTTGGCTTCACTATGTCCTTCACTGTTGTGTACATTTACACAGCTGAGCTGTATCCCACTGTCCTGCGAAATATGGGGATGGGCATGTGCTCTTCAGCTGCCCGCATTGGCAGCATAATGGCTCCTTATGTTATATTCTTAGGTCAGTTTACTTTCCAAAGCTTTCCTTTACCTCACACCACTTCATTGAGCCTGTTGATATGACAGTGTGTTCACAGAGGCCACAGAGAAAACATTGAAATGCTTCTTAAATGTAAATGACCAAGAGAATACTTGTAAAAAAAAACTTTTTTTAATAAAATAATTTCAAAATTGGTTCAGCTGTTGGTTTTCCAAAATCTGTGAAAGTAATTTCAAAGAATATTATTTAGAGAAAAATATATAGCATTTTATTTGTTGAGATTTTTAAATTACATATCATTTTATTCATCTCTCTGTTTATTAAGGTACTTTCAACAAGTATCTTCCTTACATACTGATGGGAAGTGTCACCATTGTTTCATCAATATCAAACATGTTTTTGCCGGAGACCTTTGGAAAAGTTCTGCCTGAGACAGTGGAACAAATGCAAACATGTAAAAGGTACGTTTTAAATCACTCAAGTCTTTCCCCACATTCTGAGTCTAAAACATAAATAAATACACCTATTCTTTATCTTCACCTAAATATCACCTTTTTCAAAGTGTTCTTAAAAGAGATGACCATACTTTGGAGGAAGGACAAACAGCTGTCAGCTTGAAATAAAAGAAAATCTGAAGTCTTCAGGAACAAACAATATTCTCTAGAAATTGAGATTCATTTTATTGTTCACTATCCTCTTCAGATGAAGTCAGACTTTCTAAGTGACTGTTCTGATTTCTGTTGTGTGACTTCACTTCACAATTTATGTGGATATTTTGAGAATAGTCTAGTTTTCATTATATTGTGTAATAGTTTTTCTTTGCCAGTTTGTGTACCATGTTATCAACTGAATCTGTGACTGCTATTCTGTATACTTTTCATATTTGTTGTCAGAGCAAATAAACCACTTGAGTTATGTGCCATTGTTACGCCTATTTTATGTAAAGAACAATAAGACAGCAGAGGGCATTCAGTTACACCAGACATCCTGGGTCTTGAGTTTTAGATTGCTGAAGGAATTGTCTTTCTGTAATGGCAAAGATGAAGGAAATGCGACCTCTATTGGTTATGTGCAAAATTACACATCACACTTTAAATCATAAATCATTTTATACAATGTGAAAAGACAAACACTAGAAATTAATTTTTCTATTCCACCTCTATTGAGTCAATGAATAAAAGGCATTTATTCATATATCAAAAGATAAAGTGTGTAATTCCTGTGCTACCAGCTGCACCAAATGGAATAGCATCCAAAGTTGTGCTGGACACAATAAATCAGCTCAGCCAAAGGCATGAGGGAATGGAAAATTATAAAATTAGCTTATTAGGTAAACAGTTCCTTTATATAAAATTTTGGTGTTTCAGTGAATTGTTACAACATTCCTTTTGCATTTGCAGTAAGTGGCAAGTAATCGCAATCTGATTATTTTTACAGAAGTCACTTATTCTTATAACACATTTAAAATAAGATGCTAATGCTCTACTATCTGAGTGAGTCCCTTGCTACCTTTTTGAATTCTTTAGAATATTTCAAACATTGCCTTAAACATTGTTCCAACAACCAAACAATGTATCTTAAGTGTAGCAACAAAAAGGAATTTAGCTCCAATCCCAATTAAACAGACCTGAACCCGCAACTCAAGATTTTAGGCAGATTAGACACTTAGAAACACAGGCAGGTGTATTGAGGCAAGTTGCAGTTAAACTCTGCGGGATACTGGCCCTCCAGAAACAAGGTTCCCGATTCTAACCCTAAGGGAACAGTTCACATACTAAGTTGCTAGCCATTGGTTGCCACTTCACATAGATGTTTTCAATTTAAAATTTGAATTTGAAAATCATTGCATTTTATTTTAATTTACATTTTTATATCAAATTACAGTTTTTGAAGTTAGCTGTGCATTTCTTGAATCCCTGGATGATTCAAATATCTGATTTAATGTTTGACAAAGACATATCTGAGTCAGCATGGACTTTAATTTGCCAATGAAGTAGATCTAGTCAGTGTATTCAATTCAATTTTATTTATATAGCGCTTTTACAATGGTACATAGCTTCAAAGCAGCTTTACATAAAAGACAAAGAATAATAATAAAACAAAGAACAAATGTTAGACATGTTAATGGTATTATTGCAAATATTATGTTTGGGATGTATACAACTAATTACATATACTAGGCCTATAGTATGTTTGTGAACAAAGAGCTGACTGAACCAATAAAGCCACAAAGTTTTTGAGCAAAATATATGCATTCCAGCTTACATAAGGATGGCATAAAGTAGACAACATCTTATGAGACAGGGGTATAAGGGATTTGCAATAGTACCATGAACTACACAACATGCAAAAGCAGCATACATACATAAAATATATACAGTAAAACATTGGACGTTTACAATTTACAAAATTGTCTCCCAGCAAGCAAGCCAACATGGCGACAGTGGCAAGGAACCAAAACTCCAATGATATATAGATGGAGAATAAAACCTTGGGAGAAGCCAGGCTCGACCAGGAGGGCCAGTTCTCCTCTGGCACGTTAAAGCTGCAATTTGTAACTCTTTTGGATATGAAGAGAGTTTATTGTGATGATTTATAGTTAATTATTTATGAAAAACTGATGGTTCCAACTATAATCGTGCCAACAAAAAGCGGTGAGGCATAATGTTACCAATTGCAGCCATAACATCACACTGCTGTGCCTAAGCAGGGAACAAAATAAAGCTAAAAGTTATCTTGTATGTAACGTAAAATTACTAAAGAAGTCTATCAAATCCTGATGATCTGTCTCAGGGTCAGTTCATCCAGTCCCCCACCATCTGGTCTCAGAGTTTGGATCCAGCTGACTACAGGACCTTGGGGAATGAAAGACAGACAGAGTGTCTGAGTGTAGAGCCAGTACATCTGTTCTTGTGGGAATGTTCCCGGTTCTGGTTTACCTAATTAATGCAGCCTAATAATCCCTTAGGGGATTTGAGTAATACATTTATATGACTATGTGTAGGCAAGATTAAAGAGGTGGGTCTTTAGTCTAGATTTAAAAAGACAGAGTGTATCTGCCTCACGGACAACACTGGGAAGACTATTCTAAAGTTTGGGTGCCAAATACGAGAAGGATCTACCACCAGCACTTGCTTTTGAAATTCTGGGTACTAACAGTTGGCCAGAACCTTCCGATCGCAGTGAACGTGAAGGACTAAAATAAAAGAGAAGTTCACTTAAGTATTGTGGAGCTAAACCATTCATGGCCTTGTAAGCAATTTATACGACAAAACTGGGCGTATATGGTCGTACTTGTTCATTCTTGTGAGAACTCTGGACGCTGCATTCTGAACCATCTGGAGTTTTTGGATTAGTCTTGCAGGGCAGCCACCAAGTAGGGCGTTGCAGTAATCAAGTCTTGATGTCATTAATGAATTTTTCGGTATCTGGCGTCGAGAGCATGTGTCATAGTTTTGCTATATTTTTAAGCTGAAAAAATGCAGTTTTACAAACATTGGAAATATGGCTTTTAAACGATAAATTGTTATCAAAAATGACACCCAGATTTTTGGCTAATGAAGCAGGCTTTATAGAGCATCCATCCAGAATAAGGCAGTGTTCTATGTTGCTCCGTGTGGAGGGTTTTTGCCCAACAAGTAAAACTTTTTTATCTGAATTTAATAGTGGATAGTTGCTAGTCATCCAAGTTTTGATATCGGCTATGCATTCTGTCAGTTTAGTGAAATTATGAGTCTCGTGGGGCCTAGAAGAAATGTATAGTTGAGTATCATCAGCATAACAATGGAAACTAACTCCATGTCTCTTTATAATTGCTCGTAGCATGTATAAGGTGAAAAGTAGGGTCCCCAGAACTGAGCCCTGTGATACTCCATATTGGACTTGTGATCAGCACGAGACTTTTCGCCCACAGCAACAAACTGGAATCGGTCAGATAAATATGATCTAAACCATGCCAGTGCAGTTCCACTTATGCCAATACTGTTTTTAAGCCTATTTAGTAGAATGCTGTGGTCAATATTGTCAAAAGCTGCACTAAGGTCAAGTAATACTAGAAGAGAGATGCAGCCCCGATTGGCTGACATAAGCAGGTCATTAGTTACTCTGATGAGAGCAGTCTCTGTACTATGGTATGGTCTGAATCCGGATTGTAAAACTCTCATAGATATCGTTTATTTCCAGAAAAGAGCATATCTGTGAAGACACCACCTTTTCCAATATTTTTTAGATAAAAGGTAAGTTTGAGATGGGTCTGTAGTTTACAAGTTGCCTGGGATCAAGTTGTGGCTTTTTAATAAGGGGTCTGATAACTGCCAGTTTGTAAGGCTTTGGGACATGTCCTAACACCAATGATGTATTGATAATTCTATGTAGAGGTTCTATAATCTCAGGCAGCATCTCTTTCAGCAACCTGGTAGGTATAGGATCAAGCATACATGTTGTTGATTTAGATGCTATGATTATTTTTTACAGTTCCTAAATGTGTCCTACATTTTTATCAGTAAAAAGCAACACATTTTTTGGCCACCAGAGTCCAAACAATGCAAATGCAGATTATGTCTTTTTTATGTAAACCAGAGTTTCCTAGTCCTGCAGTTTGGGTCATCAGCATATTTTGATAATTGGTTGTGTCCCCTATCTTACACATTTGATTGCACTCATCAGTGCTCTTTGACCTAAACTGGGTAAGTCACCTAAATTATACAGTGCAGGAAGGGTCTCTAGTAGCACAATTGTAAAAATGTAAACAGTTCAGTGAGTAAATATTGTCCTACTACTGTAGGATGGTCATCACCATGTCATACTATGCCCTCCTTATGAACACCACAAACCTTCATGGCAATCTGTTTCTGAACATCTTCCCATCCAAGGTGGTAGAGGTCAGGTCCCTGCTTTTATCATAGCCATGTTGTTGCTTAGATTCTGTAGTCACACGTTCTGTCAACCTTCCAATCTTCTGCTGGAAGAAGCTATGATTCAGATGTACATTTTTAGAAGTAGTTCCCAGAAGATAGATCCAGTCATTGATCATGATTGGTTAAGCCACATTCACAGTAATTGTAAATGACTCTAAATATACACCTATGACCTCATCAATATTGCTGCACCATTGCATCTGTGTGTTACTGTTTCTGAAGAAACACATTCCTTGGCAAAAGTATAATATTTGGGTTTCATCCCAAAATCCACCCGCTATGGGTGGTAAGGGTTACACGCCAAGGGCTTTGTGCTCTTTCTATGGGGATCAGACCCCGGTTTCTTACCTCAGGTCCCACTCTAGAAGTGTTATGCCAACCCAGGATTCTTATGACAGACGCTTCCATCATGGACTGGGGTGTGATTCTCAATGGCCACCCAGTCTGTGGTCAGTGGCAGGGTCTCTTCTGGCACATAAACTGCCTGGAAATGAGGGCAGTGTTTTTTTTAAGCTTTGAAGCACTTCCTTCCACACCTCAAGGGCCAACATGTTTTAGTCTGTATGGTAAACACTACAGTGGTCTTATACTTAAATCACCAGGGAGGGCTGTGTTCGCACCTCCGGCCAGAGATCTGGAAAAATGTGGGTCTGGCCCCTGAGGGGAGCCAGCTTTAAAATTCTGGTCTTTCAATTAAAGTTGTAGAGACTGTTCTGAGCTCCAGAGCCCCATCTACTAGGAAATTGTATGCCCTGAAGTTACAGCTCTTTGTGTCATGGTGTGGGTGACCTGGCTTTATTAAAGTCATTTTGCACCCTAGACCAGATTATATCTCCAAGGTGCCTGCTGCGTCTGGTCACCCGGTGGTACTTCAAGCCTTGTGTCCTCGGCCATTCAATTTACCAGAGCAGAAAAGCCTTCAATTATTGTGTCCAGTTAGAGCTTTGAGCATCTGTGTCCACCTCTCAGGCCAGTGGTGTAAGACCTCTCAGCTTTTAGGTACCTCTCAAAGTACCTAAAAGCTTGAATCAACTCTTAATATTTAAACAGTTGCTTATTGGTTTATATTATTACATCTTACATTTATGCACTACAACCTTAAACTTTGTTTTCATTGCATCTTTGTTTAAAATGTAATTTATTGTTCAGTTTCTATTCTTTTTGTTTTTCTTGTACCATGTGACTACATACAGTGCCCTGCAAAAGTATTCATATCCCTTGAACTTGTCCAATTTTGTCACATTACAACCACAAACTTAAATGTTTTTTATTGAGATTTTATGTAATAGACCAACACAAAGTAGCACATAATTGTGAAGTGGAACAAAAATTATACATGGTTTGCAAACCAAACTGCAAACGGGACTTCTTATGTCTTTCTTTCAACAATGGCTTTCTTCTTGCCACTCTTCCATAAAGGCCAGATTTGTGGAGTACATGACTTATAGTTGTCCTGTGGACAGATTCTTCTACCTGACATGATTTCTGCAGCTCCTCCAGAGTGACCACGGGCCTCTTGGCTGCTTTTCTGACCAGTGCTCTCCTTGCTTGGTCTGTAAGTTTAGGTGGACGGCCATGTTCCATTTTTGGATGATGGATTGGACAGTGCTTTGAGATGTTCAAAGATTGGGATATTTTTTTATAACCTAACCCTGCTTTAAACTTCTCCACAACTTTATCCCTGACCTGTCTGGTGAGATCCTTGGTCTTCATGATGCTGTTGTCAGGAGTGTACGGAGGAAGAACCCAGTCGCAGACAGCGATTAACACAAAAACACTTTTATTTAAATGAAAAAAAGAAAGTAACCCCCACAAGGGGGCAAACAGGAACGAAAGCAAATGGAAAATCAAACAGAATATAAATAAACAATCATGAACTGAACGGGAAAAACACATGAATTAAATAAATGCATAACAAACAAACTCGGCAGAACCAATAAAGATACAAACAGTGGTGGAAAGACTACTGAAAATTTATATTCAATTACAAGTACTGTTACATTGTTGAAATCATACTCAATTACAAGTAAAAGTACTGGTGTTAAAAAGTACTTAAGTAAAAGTACAAATTACTCTTCATAAAAACTACTCAGAGTACTAATTACTTTTTAGCTGG
>JAZGTI010005615.1:0-25082 GCA_036877585.1 Botia kubotai
TTTCCAGCATCACTTTTACAGAGTTAAACACAATGGCCCCTCATGCTTTTCATTGGCTGAGTTTCAAAAGGTCGTCAGCAAACAGGATCTAGCTTGACTCCATAAAGTTCAGTGCACCGAGGAACACTGACGCGAGTCATGTGACAGGGCCTTCAGGCAACACATCTTGGATGGCTTGCTGGTTCCAAAGAGCCGTAATTGGTTGCAGATTTGATGTGTGCAAAGCAGCAAATGAGCAAGTAAGCGAGAATGAAGGAGGAAGGCATGATCAGAGTGTTTCAGAAGGTACAGAGGTATTTCAAAGCCACCCACACTACAAGAGAAAGATGAAACATCCCTTGTTCCAGATGGAGAAGAATGACTTGTTTGATTCTGCCTCACCCACATTCCTCATTTTCTCTATGGTTTTCTTGTTCCTTCCTGTCTTCTTCATTCATTCCATGATACTTCCATGTCACATCCCAGTCTGCAGGCCTGAAGCACAGCTGTGAGGGCATCAGCACTCTGGATGCCTGCCACCCTGTTTCGGCTCTGTAAACATGAGGTGATCATGTTTACAGACATAATCACTGGATTTAGAAGATTTGACAGCTTGGTAGCATCAGATCTTTAAAAGATCTTTGAAAAAAAGTTTTAAGGTATTCCGTTTGCCATCCAACTAAATACTCATAAGCAAAACAATATATTCCGTTTTGTTTCTTGTCTGTGGGGTAATCTTTATTTTTGGACAGGCAAAAATTCTGGTCACACGGTCAACAAATTTCCACTTCATTATCAAGGTGTTGTCTACAACAGTCTGCGGAGAATGACACAAAGACTAACATTTGTAGTATTCATAGTATGTTTGTAGCCAGTCTATTGATTTCAGGTTCTACCACTCCTAACTGGCACATGAAAACAAAACACTGTGATTGGTTACAGTGTTTTGGTTAAACTACAACAAACTTACAACAAACCCAGTTTTGCGACCCAGTCTTTTTCTACCAGCTTAAGACGGAATAGCACTACAAAAAGCACTGAACCTTGACAGCGACTGCACCAAGCCGACAGCTTGCAGGCCTGCTTCCTTGAGCAGTGGGGGGGCTGAAACTCCGAGAGTAATAAAAGAAGGAGGGTTACATAGGAGAAAGACGGGAAGGAGGGGGAGGTCAGTAATCATGGCATCTGTGGTCCGTTCCCTTCCACTCCAACACAAAGCCCCAGAGCTTACGGAATCCTGAGCAGCCAGAATTCCCTCACATGCACCGCAGGGTGCATTCTACAGTTGTTGCCATGGATACGTCCATCGGCGAGCTTGGGACGGGAATGTCAGAAAGGAAAGTCAGCAGGTGCTTTGAAAGTTTTGCCTGATGTACTGTAGGCCATCAGATGCCACTGTCAGAAAAACACCAAGCTCAGAAAGCTGAAGACATTTACATGTGAATGACACCTCAACACACTTAGTGAAACAGAGACAGATGTCTGCTTCAGATGTCACAGGAAATCATACACAAAGACTGTCAGTTGTAAAACACACACACACACACTATACACAAAGGTAAGCATCACTATTTTTGGCTTAAACTTGGTCATTTTAACGTCTAGAAGTATTAAATCTATCATGTAACACAAAACACTTTAATTCTAGCTAGAAAGCAACCACACAGCACACCAGGGAAATGCCCTAGCAACCTCCAAGAACACCTTAGCAACCACACAGCAATGCACTAACAACCACCCAAAGCCCCCCAGCACGAACATTGAGTTGGGAAGCATCCTAGCATCAAACAAGCACCAATTTAGTATTGCACACAGTTCCAAAGTTTTCCAACAAACGAATCATCAAAACAGATGGAAAAATATTAAACTGCTGGCGGCTCAATTTCTCTTTTTCTTTCTTAACCCATCCTCTGACCTCGTGACTATTTGTTACAGTCATTTAGCGTAAGCCATTAGTCACAGACCAGAGCATGAGAGACAATATAAACAACCCAGCGTATCAAACAAGCCTGCAGTCAAAGGCTTTTACCCAGAATCCCTTGCTATGCATACACACTATAGAGAACTGATAGTCAGGCCCACACAGAATCTTTAGCCACAGAAGTTTGTTGAAAGTTCCACAGATTTACAGGGAGAATTGTAATGACCGTTTTTACAGTTTCAAACGGGCCTCGTTTACATAACTTGAGCAAAATGAATTTGCATGAATATTTTTTCCAGCCGTTCTCATGTAAATTTTCTGTTAGTATGGTTTTACAATGCTTGCACACCAAAATATGCTCTACTTGTATTAATATGGGCTAATGATACCCACTGTAAACGAGACTCACTGCATGTTCACTTATTTAATATTTTGTTGACTTTGATTATGCTTTCATCCACTAATAAGTAATCTCAGCCCTATTACAAATCCTACTCACAACACAGTATCTGGTGAAAGACTTTTGCTTTCATTCTTAGAATTTAACTGGAAAACTGGATTTGGTGGATTTTGGTAACTGGATTTGAAGTTTGAGTATGTCTGATGTGTCATATTGGAAAAACGATGTGTTTTTCAGTATTTCTTATCCATAACACAAAATACCCATTGGACTAAAAATCATTTTACACTGTCCTAAACATAGTCACAAATATAAACATGATGGTGAGTCAGTGTATTAATCTAGAGAAACAGGAATAACCCACTCACAAATTCAATTATATAGAACATGTTTTTTCTAAGAATACTGGCTGTAATTAAATAAATTACTAAAATGATCGATCAAATTCAAACACTCTCAGTTCTTTTGGCCTTATTTGGCTTTATTATGGTGAAAAAGCATGAACTGAATTCCCCTCATGCCGACCGCTGGCACTAAAACTCTCATTCTAACAGCAGAGTTTAGCTTTGTTGTGCTTAAATATTGTACGCATATATATTTGCTTTTCATTCTTCGTGTTATTAAACATTCAGACACATTTTCCATCTTTTCTCCAGCTTGAAGAAACAACAGAACAACAGAGCTATGTTGTTCTGTTGGCTAAAATCACTGGCTGCACTTATTCAATTACACACATCTATCCACTGCTTCTTAGGCAGGAATGCACCAATTAACACACTTTTCTCACAACTAGTCAACTTCTGAACTGTCCACCTTTACAAAACAGCACAAACTACAATCAGTTTTGAGAGAATAAATTAAAGGATGCCTCTCACATTAACTTCCTGTTAATTTTGTTTTAAAGGTAGTTGTAACCACTTTTAAAAGATAAAAAAAAGTTTAGAATAAAAAATGATTACCTATTTATGAATAGTTTTTTGCATTTAAAGACATCCCCAAAATGACATACAGCTCTATTGCTTTCTGCTATTAAAAAAATTCTCTCTAAGATATGGTGAAGTAAACTAACACACACACATACCTCGCTCTGTTGCTTGCGCTCTGCAGAACTGCAGTGGTTTCTCATTTTGTGAAATCTGACCCCAGGAAAGACGGCATCTACTCTCATGATCCGAGCAGTTATTCTCCTCTTCACCTCCCTTTTCCTCCTTTTTTCTTCCCCCAAACACTCCTTCCCTGATTAAATCCTTATTTTTGTCCCAGCCGGCTGCTGTTTGTCCCACAAAATGACCGTGAGCAGGAACAACAGCACAGTCGCTCTGAAAGACTCCAACTGCAGGAACTTTATCTTTTTCCAGTGTTTCTGCCTTTCTGCCACCCCATTCCCACCCCCCCACTCCTCATCTTTCCCATCGGAGACTTTCTCCACCTCCAAACCCCCCACTGCTGAACTAATCTGCAGCTGGCCGAGTGATTGGATGCCTGGTTACCGTGGAGACAGAGTGTCCTGCTTTAAAAGCCAAACAGAGGCAAAAAAAATTCCATCCATCTGCGTGAGGAGCAAATTCAGTTTCCCTGAAAAGCATTTGAACACTGCGTGACACTTCAAACCCTTCCTGTGGAAAAAAACAACACCAATGAGATCTCATTATTATCCTAATTGTTTTCTCCCGGAAAGAAATTAGATAAATAACTTCCCACTTATGTTTTTACTGAAAACTTTGATCATGATGAAAACTTTCATCACACGTAGATTTTAAAAAGAAATCCCTGCAATGTAATTAAATAAATCTTAAATGTAAAACTTATAAAGAGAAACATCTGACAATCAACATTTCCTCTGGGTATAAAGGGCTTTGTCGTAATTAGATAACAAAACAAAAAAGCAAGTGGCCACAAATGATGCAGGACTTTTTCTCTGCATTCATTCTTCTGTAAGATTTGTGCAATGACTTTAAATCAACTGCTGTCAAAGTGAATTTTAATGGATGAAGTCAGATTGTACTTAAGTTCAGGTGTAGATCAACACATTACCTATCTCCACTAACTTCCAAAACTACAAAGTGTGTGATTTATTAACAATGTATTTATTGTTTAACAGTACAAACCTTACAGACTAATTTTCTGCTTAAACACTGTTTCTTTACAATTAAATGGCATTCACTTTGATGTTTTTGTCATCTTATGGAAGATTATCTAGCAATTCAGACATCTGTAAGTGTGACTTTAATTTCCAAACACTTCTTGAGGTTACTGTATTCTAGCTCATCTGTTCTAGCTGTTCAGTACCAGAATAATGTTTTAGTGCCCAGGGGTTACTCTGTATAGCTCAGATGAGTCAATGGTTGACATTCAGTTAAAGTGTAGAGCTATAAAAATGAATGTGTAAAGCTCAGATATTTTTTAAGATTCAGATAAAAAATATTTAAGTTCTTCTGCAAATTTGGAAACTTTTTTGAACACTGTTGTGATCTGTTCTGAAACTCTAGTCGGGACATTTACATTTATTCAGCAAACACGTTTATCCAAAGTGACTTACAAAAGGGAAACACAACATAAATGATTCATCCAGAGAAAACAGTAACACGAGACATTTTGCAATACAAAGTTCTGGGACTGTTCATAGCAGAAGAAACAGAGATGAGACATAAGAGATTATCATCCGTTTCTCTGAAGAAAACTCTGAGGTGGTAAGAGCAAATGTCTCCAATAATTTTGATTCAAATCATAAGTTCTGCGAGGCTTGGTAAATACAAATATTCTTAAAGAAGGGTCTACAAAAAGTTTTATTTTAGATCTTTTAAGCACCATCATAAGTTCTGGTGCTTTAAGAACCCAAAAACCAAAATGCGGTTCATAACAACAATTATTTTAGCATCAAGAACTTTTTAAGCTCCAAAGACCACCAACATAGCTCAAGAACTCTATTCATCAAAACATTGCTCTTGATAAGAGGGTGCTTCTTTAGCGAACCGAAGAACTATAAAAGAACCCTTATTTTCAAATGTGTAAAGATTTCCAAGTTGAGCCCCCGGCTTGATGTGTTTTTCCAGCCCGCAGAGGGCTGAGCGCAGGGGCCGGTTTAAACATGAGGTCTTTGGGGAGGGAGTTTCTAATGGATCTAGTGTAAAGGACAGTTTTGGCCCTAGTTCAAGAGAGGAGGAGATCTTAGAGGGACTTAAGAAGATTGAGTTACACTCAGATTTAACTGGAGAGTTTGTAGACTTCAATATAATCAATGTGCTGTGTCGCTGTTTTAATCCTTTGTGCAAGATTAGCTCTGACTGCAAGGCTGAATTGTTTTTTATAGCAGTGTGAATACCCCCCCTCCTGGCCAAGCTTTTTCCACACTTCAATGAGCAACGCACAAAACAAACACATGCGTATTATGCACTTACATTCAAAATATGATTTTTGAGCTAAATCAGTGAATAAATAAACAAGGTAAAACGTCAAACTGACATGAAACATCTGCCCACAGCGAATACACGTGACGTCATCAGGGTGACGGCGTGCTAAGACCGACCTCTACAGTCTAATGAACAGAAAACATCAGTGAAAATATGAATGTCGCAGTGTTTCACACTTTTACAATGTAGTAACCCCCATCTTTGATCTCACACACACTGACTACAGTCACACAAAGTATATTAATACAGCATATACAGTATTATATGCTATATTAATATAAATGCAACACATTTACTTTTAAACAAAATAGCACATTTTTATCAAACAGATTATTTTTCAAAACAATATCATTTCGAATAAAAGACTCACATTCATTAATAAGAACGGTGCATATGAAGTAATTTTGCAATGGTAGCTTGTACTGGAGAGAGTTTAAGTCGCCTCCTATACACTTGTACAGACAGCTCAAACAGCTATTTTGAAATCTACACGCTGACATCCGTGGAGTGACTTGTTTTTATTTATTTTGTGTTTGTTTATGCATGTAGCCCATCCCAAATCAATAAATTTTTTAATATTAGTCACTAGCGAGTTTATCGACTTTTTAATTGAAATAATCATGATATTAATAATAATAATAATAATAATAACTTTCATAAAATCACAGATATAATGACGTATCTTCTTTATTATTTACTCGATTATTATTATTTACTTTAAAAGTCTCAGTTATTACTCGATTTCATCCACACAAAATTGGACGTCTTGTAGTTAGTAGCTCAGGAACTGATGTTAGAGATTCATAACCACACGGAGCGATTTATCAGCCGGACCGGAAGACAGAAGCAATGTTTAATACCAAATATTTGAATGAATTTGAATTTATTTGTAATGAAATCTGCAGATGAACGGGGAAGTGACGTTAAGAAGCCTAATTGTGGACATCTGGGGCAAGAATTCGACAAGATAGCATGAAATAGGATGTATTTTATTGCGTGTTTATATCCTCAGTTGTTTGCATTGTAATTGCATAAGTAATATTGTTACAGTTTTCTGCTGCTTATATTTGTGGCATGTTCAATGTTGACATGCATGACTGGGTTGCATGAACATACAGAAAAATACTACAGAGTAGTAAGTCCATAAGTTATAATACATGTGCATGATGTTTGTATGTTGTCACGTGTGTCATTTTAAAACTGATACATTGAACAGAAAATAACTATCATATAACTGCAGATGTACTGTACTTAGTCCTGTAGCTCCTGATAGTTATTGTCTATATTTTAAGCACCTGAATTAAAATGTCTGCATTCTGCACCAAGCATTTTTTGCAGAGCATTAGGTGCACAGTCCACAGGATATCTGTGTCCATTCGAATTCCAGCCTGTAGAACAGTTTTGGTCAAAACTGCTAAGCTATCTCAAATCCCCAAAGTGGGGCTGTTCTGTTGGACTGCAGGTGCAATTTCATATGCCACTACCCAGGAAGTGATCTGTCAGCAGAGAATCCTGGAGAGAAAGTCTGTTGCCCGAGTGCAGGTACATAGGTTGGTATTTATCTTGCGTCTGGGGCTCCGTGCCCTGGTGCTACTTCTGAAGTTTAGCCCCCTTCTGCTTCTGTATCCCCTGACTTTACTGTCTCAGCGCTGGGCGTCACATTGGTTGGATGCCCTGCTTTGGGTCACAGAGACCTCTGGACCTACTTTTATCAAGCTGGGCCAGTGGGCCAGCACCAGACGGGACATCTTCTCAGAGGACTTCTGTGATCGCTTCTCAAGGCTTCATGTACAAGTGAAGCCTCATCCATGGGCCCACACTAAACAGTGTCTGCAGAGGGCGTTTGGGGAAGGTTGGAGGCAGATGTTTGTATTTGAGAGTAAGGAGCCTGTTGGGTCGGGCTGCGTGGCCCAGGTGTACCGTGCCAGGGCCAGGATAGGGAATGTGGATGATCCAGCATTCCAGCAACTGGTACAGGAACTAGAAAAGAACAATCTCTTGGAGGCTTGGGAGATTCCTGGTCTTGGAGGAGCATTGAGTGATCTTTGGGACACCTACAGAGATGAAGAAGAAACATTAAACACCAAAGAGAGAGATTGTACAGACAGACCAACCATTCGAAGAGAACATCCTGAGGATGAGCATCTGATACCTGTAGCAGTTAAGGTAAAGTCTCCATTGTATTCTGTTCTTCTTTAAAGAATATTACTTGTATTGCTCAGGTAATGATTTTGCTTCAAATTTACGTTTATTGTTTGTGTCTGTTCTTTAAATTAAAATCTTAATGATGGATTTCCCTTTTTAAAAAAGCTAACATGGTAGATGGTTTAAAATGTTTTTAGATGGTCCAAGCCTGTTTAGGTACATTATAATCTGATTAAACCAGCTGATAATGGAACAACCACTTTCCAAAAAGCCTTATATTTTTAACTTCTTAAAGATAATACGAATTTTATTCTTTAACCAGGTTATTCATCCTGGAATCAGAAGGCAGGTGCAGATAGACCTGATCCTAATGAAAGCTGGAAGCTTATTTCTCAGCTGTCTGCCGGGCATCAAGTGGCTCAGTCTGCCTGAAATTGTACAAGAGTTTGAGAAGCTCATGACCAAACAGGTACCAGAGCATTTATGAAGAATCCCCAGTATAACCTTCATTAATGGTAATGATGCACTGTATCATGTAGTTTTATTATTTAATATTGCTGCAGATTGATCTTCGGTTTGAGGCCCAGAACATTGAAAAGTTCCAGAAGAACTTTAGAGATCTGGAATATGTGAAATTTCCAACACCGCTCCGACCCTTCGTCACGAGGACCGTCCTAGTAGAGACGTATGAGGTGACTGGTGGTTATGATCACTCAAATACTTTACAATTCATTCTATTTCACTTAATGGAGCTTCAATTATTATTATTTTTTTTTAGGAAAGTGAACCCATCTCCAAGTATCTGAGCTCTGAGGTCCCAGCTTGTGTGAAACAGAGAATCGCTAGGATGGGTGTAGATTTGCTTTTAAAAATGGTTAGCGGAGCAATCATACTTTGTGTATTTGGGTATCAGTAAACATTATATTATTCATGTATATTGCAGTCATGTTTTTGTATTCATTCATAGGTGTTTGTGGATAACTTTGTCCATGGCGACCTCCACCCTGGGAACATCCTGGTTCAGGGGGGCCGAGGGGAGGGGACCCAGGACAGGGCCACTCTGACTGACCTGTGGGACACTGTGGTGGTCAGCATGAGGCCGAGTCCTCCACCCCTGCAGTTGGTGCTTCTGGATGCGGGTATTGTCGCGCAGCTCAGCGAGAAAGACAAGCGTAACTTCAGAGCTGTGTTCACTGCTGTTGTTCTCAGGCAGGTGAGGAACATGTAGATGTTGGACCTTTATTCTTTAAATGTGTTTGCTGGAGTATTCACCTCTGTTCTGGGAGTCTGTGTTTGATATGCCTTCTTAACATTGTTTTGCCAGGGTGAACGAGTGGCGGAGCTGATTCTTCATCACGCTCGCGCCAACGAGTGCCAGGATGTGACACGCTTTAAGAAGGAAATGGCTGAATTAGTGGATTGTGCGCTGAGTGAGACTCTCTCTCTGGGGAAGGTTCGGTGTTACAAACACTTTATCACCTCTTTAATGGCTCTGCATTCACTCCTTGAACAATGAGTCATTTTTTATTAAGAGCTTTTTTTTTACTGCATAATGTTCGTTAGTTTGGAACCTACAGCTTTAATGGATTTAAATATTACTGGAATTAAAAGTGCTCATTTCAGTTGGTGATTTTTTTTTAATGGTGCTTAAAGTTCAGTGATTGAAAATGATTTTTACATCCTTTTGTAGATTCAGGTCGCTGAGCTGTTGTCTCGAGTGTTTGGTTTACTGATCCATCACAAGGTGAGAGTTGTAGACATCACCTGACTAAAGACCCTCACCTAAGCTAAGGACATGTACAACAACATACATTTTAACATGCTCTTTGTAGTTTGTTTTTGTGTCACATCAAATCAAACAGTCTGCAGTTCGTTGCTTCACCATCACTTCCTGTCATTTATGTTTGTTTTACTATTGCTGTGGCAGGTGAAGTTGGAGAGTAATTTTGCATCTATGGTGTTTGCCATCATGGTCCTGGAAGGTTTGGGCAGATCATTGGACCCAAACCTGGACATTCTGGAGATTGCCAAACCCATGCTGTTGAAGAACTGCACGTCTCTCCTCTGATGTTCCTCCAAGAAATCGTTCCAAATACTAATAACAGCCTGTTACAGCAACAAATCTCTGCTATCTGCTGGAGATGATCAGGGAGTTCCAGGCATATCTGGGATCATTGTATCCATGTTCTAATGTATGTGGCTGTACGTGTAAGTTTAAGATGTTTTTGGATCAATAAAATATACTGTGATGCAGAGATTTGGATTGTACACATGGGGCCAGATTTATTGTTTGTTGTCAGACCCTCTTTGCGTGGTATGTAAACTAAAGATATGAGGCCAGTTCCAAAGTTTAAATGTCTAAAATATAAGAGTTGTCCATATACTTTTCCTGGTGTGGGTTATATATTCTAAATGAATCATTTTACCAAGTATATTAGAGCCAAAGCCATGAAATGTTAAATATGTTTGCAGGAAAATTCTACAGAGTGAATTATAGTTTGAGTGAATTTGAGTCTTTCTGTATAATCCACAAAGTTAAGAAAGCAGATTTTATGTTTTAGTCTTTTTGTTTCGTTGTGTTTTCATTGTATTTCAAAAGGTGTCCTTAAAAATGTCAACTAAAATGTTTCTGTAATGTCCATGTCTTTTTGAAATAGGTAAATAGGTACGCTAAACAATTGCAGGTTACAATTATTCGTAAATATATTGTACATTTTTGTTGAGATTAAATAAATGTATTATCTGACGTGGACTGATTTTTTAAGCAATCAGATTGACTTCCTGCTGTAATACTATGTGTGCAGTTACACATTCAGCTCTATCGGAGCAGAGATTCTATTAGTATCAGAAGGATAAATCAAGTCACGTGGTTACAGACGTTACGACGTTGCCTTGGCGACGGAAGCGTCCGCCGGAAGTGAGGAAGAAAGTCAAGCGATGGCGGACGAAACGGTGAAAACGGTGAGAAACGATGTTTATGTTGTTAAAACAGAAAACATTTTAAAGCTAGTACATTTAGCATAAACAAGGAGTTTATATGCTGTTTTGAAGCAGGCTGTTACGCTATTATTGCTGTTATTTTCTCATTTGCTCGTCTGATTAAAAAATAAGACGGCATATTATGATATATGAAATAAATAAAAAAGAAAGAAAAGAGAATGAAAGGGAAGCGTATATAAATGCGTGCACACTATCAATAATACAATATGCTCAATAAAAATGTGCCATACAAAAGCATCGGCATTTGAAAATGTTTATGTGACCCTCTGCTTTTTAGCTTTTTCCGCATGTATATGCATTTATAAATCACGCATTTGCATAATAATTTATTGAGCCCTAGCGCTCTGCTCAATACACAGTTGTTATTGGGTTTGAGCAGATCTCTGTTGTACACAGTATTACACTATTGACATCTTATTGTTACATAGCCCTACAATTGTTTTAAAAAGCAGCTTTACAGTGAAGTTCATAATTATGAATGTGATTTCAGGAATCACTTTGGTCATAGGTTTGGTTATAACTGCATGTTTGTAGTAGACATAGATTAGTGTTGTCTATAAACCTAAACAATTTATGCACTCACTGGTCACAGCTTTTCGTTCAGGATGGAAGGGGTCACACATCACTGAATGATTGTTATATTTTTCCTTCCAGGATGTGCAGCCGCCTGTGGCCACAGACATTAAGAAACCCCGTCTAAAGAAAGGTCTGAATCTCATAAACCAGAAACATATCACATGAACATAAGTTATTAGTTAGAACTCCTTGTTATTAATTTGTTAGGTTAAATTCATTTACATTTTGCAACTCAGATTGTTTTCATGGTTTTTGCATTTATGTTTAAAAAAGGATTTTTTTTCAAGCATTTTTATAAAGCATTTTTTTACTTAGTGAGTGTTCACAGATTTTTGGGTCCCGCAGTATTTTATAATCCTATGGGTGGTGCTGTTTGGCTTCCTTTTTACTTGCTGTGCCTGTGTGAAGGAGATTATGACTCAAAGGAAAAACTCTGTCCAGGAATAGAACGGATTGAGATAAGATTTTGCCAGAGGGGTTTGTAAGCCACAGAAAGATGCTTTGTGTTGCAGAGGACGGCTGTCTTTGTTGTAGGGCCCGCTGGATTCGGGCACAGGGAGCCTTGGGTGGCCCCCCGCTGTGAGAAAAGACTTCAGGGGCTTTACTGCAAGCCTGCCTGCCCTCTATATCCAAAATAGGAACTGTTTATCGCTGATTTTCAGTGCTGCCTTTGATATTTGCAATTTTTATGATTACACTGGATAATGTCTGACAAGAAAAAGTGCTTCTAATTTTCCATCCAGACTTGGGAGGCTCTCTCTAATTCTGTTTAATTTATAACTTTTAAAAGAAAGTGTATGTCAAACTTTTGAAATGAAACATTTGTAAGTAATGCTTACAGTGGCCTCAAAATGTATTTGGACACTTGAGTCACTCTTAAAAAGTATGAAAGATTATTTAACAAGCAAGTGGCTTTTATTTGAAATAAATATAACACAAGTAAAATTTGTTAGGTTGTAAATTATATAACAGTGTTCAAAGAAAAAGTACTTGGACACTTTCTAATTTCAAGTATGGAACGTGTCCATAGTTAATGTGTTGAGCTACACGTGATTTGTGAGTAAATTGAGCATATTTTATAATCTAATCTGACATTCAGACATTTTTAAGGGTGACTCAGATGTAGGACTGTTGCCATGTACAATAACTTTGATATTACCAATTATGACTCTTCATTCATATTGTGTTAATACCACACATGATAAATATTGTAAATAATTCATCATCAGTACCTGGTTGACTTTCTAACATAATAAGTGGTGGTATTGCACCCATTTAACATTTTGCCTTAAGAGCCACAATGGTCAAACTCTCTCTCTACACTCATATTTTGAGTGTGATTCATTGGCCAAAAGAGAAAAAGCACAAAATAAAATTAATAATTAATTTGATTAATTCTTTACTATGAATTCTTTTGGCCACAATATGTGTAGTGAAAACCTGATATTGTGACAGACTTAAATGACCAGATACAGGCCTCAGTTTGTTGTTTTGTACGTGTTAATCTTTACATGTGTGGTTATGTCTGCAGCTCCTGAACTTCCCATCTTGGAGAGAAGAAACTGGCTCATTCATCTACATTATATTCGTAAAGATTATGACACCTGCAAGGTAAAACACACAGGCTTATTAAGGAGAGCTCTGCTGTTATTTTTGTGATATAAATGATCAGACTTCTAATTTCATATATAAAAAACTTTATCAAGATTTTGTGGGTTGGCTTTTTTGACTTGTGGCAGTAAGCAAGCACTGCTTGTGAGTTTTAATGTAATGTTTACATGTTTCAGCATGCAACATATTTGCAGTGTTGGTTGTACATTCATCATGTTGATTTGTGTCTGATCTCAGGCCATCATTAAAGAACAACTGCAGGAAACTCAAGGCATGTGTGAATATGCCGTATATGTGCAAGGTCAGTGCTGCACTCTGAAGTATTAATACTGCAGTGGAGTATTCATCTAATACTGTTTAATACTGTTGCATTGTCAGTGTGCTAATATTGACTGTTCAAAATAACATACTACTGTAGCATACTACTATTTTAAAGTATGTATACTGCATACAGTTTGTAAATTTTCAGTATGCATGAAAAACAACTGCATTTAAATATGTAGCATATTACTGTTTAAAGTGTATCATTGCATACTAATTCACATAGTATATTTATACAAATGTATGTATAAATATACTATGTATGCATCACATATATTTGTGATGTAAGCAGTGTGCTAATATTCTATTCCAGATGTAGCCAGTATGTCTCTGTTTACCCTGGTGAATGTCTTGTGTGTGTGTGTTCGGGTTTGTGTGTGTGTGTGTAGCTCTGATCATGAGGTTAGAAGGGAAGATCCAGGAGTCTCTGGAGTTGTTTCAAAGCTGCGCCATCCTGAATCCCAAAAGCTCGGACAACCTCAAGCAAGTGGCGCGATCTCTGTGAGAAGCAAACACAGACACGCACTACTAACGCACTACACAAACTAACCCTAACAGAAGACTTTGTGTTTATACATGTTTTTTTTTTCATAAAAATATATTTCATATGTTTTTACAAATGGAGGCATCCCCAAAAGGAGGTTTTGCTCAGATTTGTCAGGTTTTGTTCACTTTTGGTTACAAATTTGTCCCCATCTACCTGATACTGTCACACACATTAAAATATAGAGTTCTATGGTAAAGCTGTTAACCCAATAATGTTTTAAATACTGTTTATCTGTGTGCACTAAATAGAAATACATGTTGTTTATGACTGCTGTTACTTGCTCTGTTTAGTTTCCTTTTAGGGAAACACAAGGCAGCTATTGAGGTTTATAATGAAGCAGCCCGCCTCAATCAGAAAGATTGGGTAAATACTGTCTGATCTTACTATCATCTGTCTAAATCAGGGAATCATATGCATTACATTGTAGCTTAAAATAAAATAGCTCTCAAAAATAAAAATAATAATTCATAATTAATTGGTTCTAAAATGATTCTTGATGTTTGATGTCATTTAGTGTCAGGCAGTTTGACGATAAAGAATGCATGTGAAATATTGAATAAAATGTCTCATTATTTTAACTTGCAGGAGATCAACCACAATCTCGGTGTTTGTTACATCTACATCAAAGACTTCAAGAATGTAAGTTTGGATCCTGTTGAACCAAAGCTGATTAAATATTTGGCCTGTGTTGTTGAATATGAAGGACTCCAGAATTAAAATTGATCAGATACAGCCTTCAGCCGTTGTTGTTTGTGTCTGCAGGCAGAAGAGCAGCTGAATTTGGCATTACAGATACACAAACATGATCTGACCTACATGTTTCTGGGCAAAATCCACCTGCTGCAGGGGGACACAGAGAAAGCCATCGAAGTCTACAAGAGTGCTGTGGAGTACGTCTCAATACACATCCTTACTTTTAAGGGGCTGTGCATTTATTTATCCCCAGAAGTCCATTTATAATGTTAGTCAGGGGTTCTTGCACCAGAACTATAGGAAAGTTTTGTTTGGGTCAAGCTGCTAAATAGGTACTTAACAAGTTCTGTTAATGGTTTCTGAATGGGCCATTTTTGACGTTTCAGTCTTTAATTTGGGATTAACTCAGGATAATCCCGTTTCCATGATATGAGCTGTGTAAAAAATAACTTGTGAAATGCTTGCAGAAAGTTCACATGAGCAACAGTAACTCAAAAGTTGTAGCAGAGCTGTCAGAGTTTATGAGCATGCTTTGTTTTCACACGTTTGTTTTTATTGCACCAGTCATGTATGACTTGAAGAGTTCAAACACACTTTGTTTAGCTCCCCCATGACTCCTGAAGTGTCTGAAGTGCTTTCTGTAGTGGCTTACCCAGAATGCATTTCAGCAAAGTGAGCATCTTTTACACTGATGTCATGTTTTGCACACTGAGTAAAGATGTATCTAACACAAGACAGAGTTTTGTTGCCAGAGAGGAACTTCAGACGCCTGGAGACGCTCTCAGCATGTTGCTCTGCCACAGCACAGATAAGACGCCTAAGGAAGCAAAGCATGCTGGGATCAGCGAGGCGCTCTTGGCTGTAATTAATCATATTTACTGTCTAACCGTGACCAGCCCAACCTCTTTCTCTTTTTTTTCTCTCTTTTCTCTCTCTACCTTGTCGTTTTTATTTTTCTTTGTTGTTTTTCTTTCAGGTCCTCACAGACACCTGAGCGCTTGTTCCTCAAACAGACATCTTCCTGAAATAGTTTTTTTTTCTTAAAGGGACAGTTCACCTGAAATGAGAGATCTGTCATCATTTAGTTAACCTCATGTTACTTTGAATTCGTATTACATTTATTCCTCCATGGAGGGACACAAAAGACTGAAAAAGAATCCATTCACTGTAGATTTGAAACCTTATCTGCATGTGTATTTAGTGAAGGACAATGCCATTTACTTGTGTTTTTTGCATTACTGTAGCAATTACTAAAAGTTAAGTACTTAACGGGGACATATTTATTCTATTCATTACATTTATGCATTTGGCAGACGCTTTTATCCAAAGCGACTTAAATTGCATTATACTATACATTGTTTCTGAGTATATGCAATCCCTGGGATCGAACCCATGACCTTGGCTTTGTTAACGCCATGCTCTAACCACTGAGCTACAGGAAAGCTAATGTACTATGTAGCTAGCAATAAACATACTTTAACTAACCTGCTTAATATGATTTTCTTATATTGTATAGAGAATATTCAACATTCTGCCTAAAATCTTTTGTGTACCACAGAGAAAAGAAAGTCACTCAGGTTTGGAATGACATTACGGTGAGTAAATGATGACAGAATTTTCATTTTGGGGTGAATTATTCATTCAAAGTGACTTCTAACTTTCAACAAACGGAACAGCAAACGGAATCACTAATCCGCTTTTCTCTGCGGGAATTCCACAATTTGATGACTCTTGATTACCGCTGTTGACTTTCCTCTGTACCCGGAGAGGAGAAATGGAGATGACTCCAAAAGTTCTCCTCCTGTTGTCTACACACATACACACACACACACACACTGTGTCTCAAATATCAGAGAGCTGGGGGAGTTTCACATGCGTATGTGTGTGTATGTGAGGCGCTTTCATCACTGCAGCCCACCCGCTGCGCTGATGAATAAGTAACAGTTGCAGTATAAGGCGCAGCAGTGGGGCGTGCCGTAATGAGGACCTGCCGCAGAGCTTACGCTTCTTCACCCGTTTCAACCTGTGATGCCTTACAGCCAGCATGAATTAATAACACACACACAGATGAAGAAGACCAGGGCTTTAGGCTGGAGGAATGGCAGCGACCAGAGCAGTTGTGTCTGTTATAGGGTCATATCAAGCACAATGTTCCTGCTACTTTGAAATAAAGAGTTTGATGTATTATGAAGACAAACTCTGAGGTTCACAAGATAAAACTTCCTTGACTAACATTATACATGGATTTGAGAGATAACTCGAAAGATTATTTTTTTCAACTGAACTGAATGTGTGTGAGGTGTCAGCTGAAGATAGGATAGTGTCATCTGAGGAACTTCATGAGGCAGGAGTTTAGAGACATAGAGACAAATGAAAGTGAGCGATCTTCTCTGTCTCTCATCACTGATGTGACTTTCTCTAGGGGGGGTTAGACTCACTGACTGTCTCAAAGCATACTGAGCTTTTTTACCTACAGTATAAATGTTATGACAGTTACTTATTTGTTGTTATAGATTTTCTCCTGAGAACACGGAGCTGTTGACCACGCTGGGGCTGCTGTACATGCAGGTCTGTAACATGACTGTCATGAAATCTGCTGGACTTAGCTGTGTTTTCACCCTGGAAGTTTCATAAGACCTCTGCCGTGCCGTTATCATGTACAGATAATGCGTACATGCAGGTTAATTGAGGTTAACTGAAACAGATGATTGCACATACTGTTGTGATATACTTCATTGAAAAAATCAATTGCTCTGATTGTAAAAATAAAAGAGATATACCTTCTTCAAAATAAAGGTGCTAAATATGGTTCTTCACAGCAGTGCTATAGAAGAACTTTGGTTCTGCAAAGAACCTTTCAGTCAAAGGTTCTTAAAATAACTATTTCTTTTATACCTTTTTGTAGTCTTTTGAACCTTTTTCACTACAACAGAGTGTCTGTGGATGTTAAAGGTTCTTTATGTAATCATACAGCCTGACAGAAAACAATTTAATGCCCATTCACACCAAGAACAATAACTACAAAGAGAACTATAATAATAACTATATTAGCATCCACGTTAATAAATGAGCGCTTTAAATTTGAATGGATTTGATTGGCTGATCAATGTGTGATTTCAACTATATTGTTCCTTGTATCTTTATGGCTGTAGTTGTGGTGTGGACTGTGCTGTTCTCTTAGAGAGATCTTTTAAAAATCTATTGTCCATAGTGTAAACCCCCCATTAGAACCTTATTTTCTTAATAGGATTTAATAAGAATTCTAAGGCTGCGGCTGTTCAAAACTGGCTCAGTTAATCTTTTTTTAATATATTTCCTACTTAATTTTTCTGACCTCTGTCTGTTTTAGCTCAGTAAGTATCAGAAAGCCTTTGAGCACCTCGGGAACGCTCTGACATACGACCCCAATAACTTCAAGGTTGGATACAGTTCATTGTGATTAGACTCTGAAGCTAAATATCTGCCCTCGAATGAAGTGTGAGTAACAGAGAGTGTGTGTGTGTGTGTGTGTGTGTCTGTCTGTCTGTCTGCAGGCCATCCTTGCAGCCGGGAGTATGATGCAGACACATGGAGATTATGACGTGGCCATGAATAAATATCGTGTGGCGGCACACGCAGTCCCAGAGAGCCCCCCTCTCTGGAATAACATTGGAATGTGCTTCTTTGGCAAAAAGAAATATGTAGCTGTAAGTTAAAATATCACAAGAAGATTTAAAAGCTTCACTTTCATGTCACAGTGGAATGGCTCATATACTCTCCCTTTCTTTCTGTCTCTCTCTGTCTCAGGCCATCAGCTGCTTGAAGAGAGCAAACTATCTCTCTCCCTTTGACTGGAAGATTCTCTATAATCTGGGTTTGGTTCACTTGACCATGCAGCAGTACGCATCAGCTTTCCACTTCCTGAGCGCTGCCATTAACCTGCGACCGCGCATGAGCGAGCTGTACATGTTGCTGGCTGGTAACTACAGTAAATACTGAAAACAGATATTTGCCCAGTTTGATTTGATATGATTAATGTTTGTGTTTTGACATTCAGTTGCGCTGACAAACCTGGATGATGCAGATAACGCCCACAGGTCTTACGAGCAGGCTGTTCAGATAGATGAGTATGTCACCTGATGCCAAATGATGTCCATGAATGAATGCAGAACTAGCTATAAAGTGACTTTATTTTGTCACTGACAGGTCAAACCCGCTGGTCAACCTGAACTTTGCGGTGTTCTTATATAATCAGGGGGATAAGAAGGCCGCACTGACACAGTACCAGGAGATGGAAAGGAAGGTCAACGCTCAAGTTGAAAATAACAGCAATGTTGAGTTTGACTCAGAGGTACCAGCACACTTCTGCATTTACACTGCAAGACTTAATGCTCAGATCCGATCCGATAAAGTCCATATCCGATTTTTTGGCCCACCTGTTTACATGTACCCCCATGTATCTGATTTGCGTGTTTACATTAATCTCCCGGCCAAAAAGATTCCAGTCATTCACTAATATGAGCGCCATGATTGACCCTCGAGTTGTGGATGGACTTTCGCTAATTCAGAAGTCGGCAAAAGTTCACCCAACAGAAATTATTTAAAGTGAACACGTTTTTTTAAATGCTGGCATCATAAAGACGTTTTTAACGATTTTCACATTGTGACACGGTGACACGACAACTCCATATATTCTTATAGCCTCCTTATATTTGGCTTTAATGCTCTTTATTTTGCACTAGCACTGAAGCCAGTTTCAGTACATGTGCGAAAATATGACGCTCAATGCAATTCGTTGAGGAACAGTGACGTTATAGCCAAGGCAAATAGGATATGCGTTTAGACGCATTTAAATTTATCCGATTTAAATCCACGTTGGAAAGTGGCCCAGATCGTATACGAATAAATCTGATCTCGTGTGTTTACACACGTGCATCAACTTCCAATCTGTGTCAGATGAATAAAATCTGACTAAAATGAATAAAAAAAATTAAAATCATATTTTTTGTGCTAGTGTAAACGCAGCCTTAGACAAGAACAGACTTGTCTATTTAGTTGCTGCTAATTGTATCAAACAAACTCAATAATCTTTTTAAGATTCGTTGCCACAGATCTCGACTGAGGCACTCTGTATTACACATCATGGGGCTCTCCTGAGATCTCCTGTCCTTCACACAGATGGTTGAAATGGCTCAGAAGATGGGGGCGGCCCTACAGGCCGGTGAGAACCTGTACTGGAGCAAACCAGGCAAAGATGCCAAGAGTAGCCAGCGGTCCTCATCCAGCAAACACAGCAGCTCCCAACAGCCCCTGGGCACCAACCAGACACTGGGTCAGGCCATGTCTTCAGCTGCAGGCTACAGCAAGAGCATGCAGATCACCACAGGTAGAGAACCAGACATTGTTTTCTATGCAGAATAATCATGTGAGCCGAGAGATCAGTTTCAAGTAAAGTTAAAGATACGGTAGACAATTTCGGAGAGTCTAGCAATTGCAAGCTAGCTTTGAAAGCATAAGACCCCACCCTTCCTTCAGAGCGCTCTCCAAAGCCACACCTTTGGAGAGCGACAGGCAAGTAGGAGATCCTGTTGTCGCATTTGGCCGAACGCAATGATTGGATGAACATTTCATGGTCTTGCATTTTCCACGGAAGATATACATGTATGTAAATGTATTTAGACCACTTTACTTAGTGATTACTGTCAGTATGTGGAGAGAATTTCAACATGCATAGCAAAAAATGTTTCTGGACAAAATCTCCTACCCTACCAATTTTATACTGTTGCTTGGCGGTTTTGTGTGCATTTGCATCACACAGTATACTGTGAGACTATAGCCTCAGACTATCTTAACACGTTCTTTCCCATCTAGAGCCTGAGATGGACGTGAACAACGCTCCATCTCCCCCCACAGACCCTCCTGGAGACCCTGAAAATAAGAATAATGTGGAAGAGGCAGCCGAGCCAGCCAAAGTCACAGAGAAGAAGACCAAACTCAAAGCAGCAGCTGAATAGAACTGTTAGTTTAGCGCCTCTAGTGGCCTGGAGAGAAGTTCATATAATATTTATATCCAAAGTTTACAAGCTTTATAAAATGTATTTATAACTTAGAAATGTTCAGAGTTTGTAAGTGTATGATTTAATGTACCACAAGCGCAGGTTACAATCAAATGGTATAGTGAATGTATAGCTCAAGCGTCTTGACTTTTTTTTTACATACAAGATGGTTGTTAAAAAAGCATCAGGATTATTTTGACATCTGTTGGATCTTTAAACGTTTAAATGTTGCATTACATTAATGTAGAGAATTAGAGAATTTCAGCTAACCTTTAAAAGACTATTATGCTTAACATTTTGTAAAATAAAAACAGCATTTCATCATATGTTTGGTTTTCTAACATAACTGCATGCTAATACAAAGCACACAGAGACATTTCATAATTGGATCAATGGAGATATTTTATTTATATAAAAATATTTCATACTCAAGTTAACAGAGCTAAATATTTCTAGTCTTAATATGAATAAAGGACTTTTAACCCAGTAACAGTTTAAGACTTTGCATAATCACTTTGCAAACTATAACCCTAACACATTCTTGCATGAACGTACGACTGTACTTCTAGTTTCTCAACCAAGATCAAGCTTTTACATTATTTGAACAATAAAAGCTTTACAACTGTCATAAATCTAGGTGTTCTAATGATTATGCTTAGTTAATGACAACACACTAACTGATTACACCTATGGGATTGACCGTTTAAACTCCTGGTAACACTGACTTAAGATCTAAATACAGTGACAAGGAAACACATCTGTGCCAAAAACGGTGTACAGTTCAAGGTTTTAAAGCTCCACAGAGCATTTAAAGCATAACCCCATTTTGTTGGTCTTGGTCAGATTTAATGATAGGATGAGAAACTAACAGTGTTACAGAAATACAGTATAAAATAACTAAACTGACAAATAATTGAATGAATTCATAATGTTCTTGATCCAGGACATTTCTTCTGACTACTGGTTTGAACACCTCACTGACTGTACAGTGACCCTCAAAAGCAACAATTTAATTAAGACTAGTTTTGTGAATGACTGAAACAGTCTAACATCAACTTTATGATCTGTAAGAGGGAATAACACCAATTATATGTACAAATTCATTATGACCTTCTAAAACATGGCATATTAATCACAACAGTCGCCTAACAGTATAATACACCAGCAGTCCGATGTAAACAAACTGATCAAATACAAATGAATTAATGTATTTTGTTTATTTACAGGCAACGCTGGTACCATAGTATTAAAAACCTACAGCTACATCACCACCCGCACCCTTAAAAACATGTATTAAGATACTTTACGACGATAATAATGCATGATATGTAATATTTTAAAAAACAATTTCTGTAGGTGAACTGCTAGTGTAAACTATATAGTTTAACGCAATAACGCTGACGATAAATATAAACTAAAAATCTTCCAGGTTCAATACAAGTTTAACTGTATGGACAGAATTTCTGGCATCCCAATAAACAAATATTGTGTTTACACTAACATTTAGATTGGAAGTCGCTGCTGTTAAGAAACCGTTTACCGCTTTACGTAATGACCAAAGGGTGAATTTTTGAAATACAGATTTATTTTTAAAAAAAATTTATAAATTACTATTAAGACATCATACCTGTTATGGCAAAAGTTTGAAACTAAGTTTTGCTGCATATATCTCCGTTGTAAGTGTATGTCGATAGAATTTAACATATATTGAACCCGGAACATTGTTTAATCGTTATTATTAATTTTATTACATAAACAGAAGGTACGTTACTTGACGCTTGACGTTACTCTGTCACTACTGGATAAACCTGGTTAACTTGAAGTGAGACACAGTTCTGAAACTTATTAACTTTTATATAGCAAATAAAGGAGTGTTGGGGTGTGAGTAGTCTCACGGCGTTGGGCAGGTGTTTGTTCTGTGGAGATAATATTTAAGACTGTAAATGCATTAAGCCTCTCTTTGACTTCTCTTTCCCAATAGCAGCCAGAGGTTAACACATGTAATCTCATAAGTAACAAACGTTAAAGGAACAGTTAATCTATGTGAACAAATGTTTTGTCATCATTTACTCATCCTTATTTCACTTAAAAACCCACATGACTTCTGTGGAACACAAAAGGTTAAAATAAATGTTAATAGATACTGTCCAGTGAAGAAAGATGAAAGAGCACCGTAAGTCTCCACATGACTCGTACATTTACTCATTAAGTCTTTAAAGGCCATACAGTAACTCATACAATTACATTATTTACTGAAATTCAAATTCAAATTCATTTTAATTCAGTTCAAGTATGACACATTAGGAACAAACCAGTTTTAATGTTTAACTTTAGTGTCTTGTTACTGAATTTAACACCATAACCATATTTAATTTGAATGGGATTTGCGAGCTACAAATATTGACTTACATTTTGGTCAGTTTCACACACAAGTTATATGGAGTTATTTTATGGTGCTCTTTTATGGCGTTCTACCTTCCCATTATGAAGACAAGTACTCTGGACATTCTGCTATATGTTTCCTTTTGTGTTTCACAGAATAAGAAAACTCTATGGGGTAAACTATACTTTTGAAAAACAACGATGGCTGGCTTACGTCACTGCATTCAGTGCAGTCTTTCACCATACGAGTTTCAGACAAAACTTGTAACAACAAAGTCTGTAAGAGGAGAACAGTGCACTTAAACTGCATGTCAGGACTGAGTGAGGTCTTGTTGAAAATATTTACTCTTCCTGTTTTCATCGTGATGCCTAGAAACTGCTTTGTGAGTCTTTAATCGGCTCCAGTCAAAAGAAAGACCCAACAGCAAGAGGTTTCTTCGAAAAGATCTGAGCGTAACCTCAAACACAGACGTCTGACGGAAGCCCTACAGTTCAGATAGACCCTGAGGTGTGAACTCTGAAAACAGAAGCCCCTCTGCTGATATGGCGTCTCCCAGTCCCACAGTCCTCAGTGGCTGTTTGCACACCAGTACTGGCGTAAGGTGGAAAGACACGTTCCCTCTGCGCCACACAGTAACAGGGCTCGCCGGATCTACCGTTAGACTTTCCCTGGGTTCTGTGAAGGAGCTGTAGAAGTTCAAATGAGCTTTGAGGACCACCTTAGTAATATCCACTGACTGCAAACCACAGGCTTGGCTGCTGGCCACACGAGCGCCGGCGGACACAGCCGAGACCTGGTTCCCCCAGTGGCCGTCCACCGTAGCCAGGATGTGGTAAGCCAATGTGTGAAAGTGGATCCTGGTTAGATCAGCCTCGGATTCTGGGTCTGCTCGACCGTGTTGCTGCAGGATCCACAGAAGGATGTCGCTGACGCGGCCCACATCAGGGATGCCATCCCAGGAGGGGAGGTCTGCATGTGGACCCCCTCCAGCCTGAGTCAAAAACAGCAGCTCCTGTTCATTCAGACCGATGGAGTTCACAATGGGGATGACCTGCTAACAGAAGAGCCAAGACACTTGAATGTTACATTAAACTTGTTCTTTAGAAAATAATCCAGGCAGGTGAGTGTCTCCGCCCACTTCCGCATGACTCCGCCCGGTTGAAACCATCCAGGAAAATGAGGCTGTCTACTGTACATTAGCATCTGTTAAACCTACACATTTACCTCCTGCAATATTCGGTTCATATAGTCTTTGTCCGTCATACTGGCCAACTCCAGGTGAATGGGCACCTCATTCCTCACGTCCGAAATCACCAACACCGCCTGCAGGGAGTCCGAACACAAACCTCATGAACATCTGAGGTGAAACTAATGAAACACTTGAGCTCTAATATACTATAAACTGATGTCTGTGCAAAAGCAAGTAGTATTAAAGATAGGCTAGGAAATTTCAGAGACGCTAGCAATAGCAAGCTAGCTTTGAAAACATAAGATCCCTCCCTCCCTTCAGGGTGCTTGTTAAAGCCACACATACTCCAACACATGAACATGCTAATGACAGAAGATTGTCTGCGTAGGCAGCAGGGTATGCAGAGGTATATACACAGGCATATACACAGTTTGACTGGAAGAAGGACATCCTATTACTGTATTCAAATATATATATATAAATGGCAGATTAAATATAGAATTCAGCTGATATGCACTCAGAGGTATGTGTATATCAACTGAAACAGTTCAACAGTCCCTTCAAAACTGATAAATATTCGCTCTGGTTTCAGGCAAACCTCTTTCAGTCGGTTTTCCCAGAGGTTCCGACCCATTCCCTCCATCATATGCAGCCCAGACAGAACCACCAGGTCCGGATTAAACTCCTCCAGACTGGCTATAAACGTCTCCAGAGCGCTCATTTTCCCATTGGACATGTCGTGGGACAGGATGAAGCGATTAGCCTGTGGAGCTCGCGAGGTGCCCCACTCCTCACCTGCGGGGGGCGATGTGAGGTCACACATCACAAAAACTCAACAGCACCACCAAAACAGCCAGTCTGTCATCAGCTCG
>JAZGTI010005616.1:0-25078 GCA_036877585.1 Botia kubotai
TATTAGGCAGAGGCAGCTACGCACAACAGAGACCAAAAGACCCCTTACACACTCAACAAGCACCTTTTCTTTCCACTGCGGTGTGTGTGCGTGTACTGTTGTCCCACAGGTTGTGATGACCTTGTTTGATGTATTGTGTGTGGTGTAGGACTCTGGCCGGGCTTGTGTTGTGTGTATCTACTCTGATATCTGCTCATGATAGCAATTACTGCTTTATACCTGCAGCAGGAAACCAATCAGGGAGGAAACCAAGAGCAAAAACACATAATGGTTCATCATGCTTTTTTTTTACCCTACAGTGCTGAATGAATCACAACCCAGACAAAGACGAGAGAAATTAATAACAACTGTTATCATAAATGCCACATAAATGCATTAGCAAAACTCCAGGAGATCAGATCCGGGTGAGCATGGTCACTAATGCACTTCCTCTAATTGCTGCAGGCGGCTGTAGGCAGGCACAGTGATTGGCTGTGTAGTCAAATGCTCATCATGGGTTATTAATTATTCATCTTTGGCAAACTCGCTTCCTCTGTTTCTCATAGACTTCCATTTTCACCTCACTCAACGATATTTTCTTTCCCATGACTGAATCCTGACCACTAAACCTGATAATTTGCCAAATATTGGACTCAATGAGAACACACCAAAATGTTCTCTAAAGAAAAGCGTAACATACCTCTATTGTTTTATATGAGGCTAATTATAATTACCACAGACTAACTTTAGTCCAGATAGACAACACATTTTATTTGACGTGCATATGAAGTGAGAGACAGATGTACTGTCTGTTTAATTGGTTGCACCTAATTAACTCTTTTGTCCACCGGGACATTTTCAAAAGGTTTATTTATATTGTTTTATTCAGGACGACAATGCACAATAGAATAATAGTACAGTACAAGCTATTGAACAGACTGACATCAATCCTTATCCTTATCCCTTAGCCTTGTTAAATTTTAAAATGAATCAAATTAAAGCTGCAATCCATCAAATAATCAAATTAAAACAATCGCCACCTCAGTTTGAAACATAAAATTGCAAGTTACTGGCAGATATTTTTTTTTTAAGGATGCCAAGTAATAACTGCTGTAAGAACAAGTTACAAAAGCTCTACAATCCAAACAACACACGTGATATAGTAGCTGGGCTTTCAGTTTTCTTTCTGTTTATGAACATGACATAATCACACAGACAAATCAATCTTCCAATTACAGTGAACTCTGTCCTGACAACTTAAATTATAAATGATTATAAACTTACCATTGCGAATCTGGATAAGTTAATGAGACAACATTAAATTCTCGTTCTGTTATGTACTTGCTCAATAACAGATTTTTGTTACGGATTGCAGCTTTAAATATTGCCACCCCTATAGTTCATTAAACCCGTACACAAAGACCAACACACATTCCTCTTTTGTCTTCTTTCCATCAGTCAAATATCTTCTTTTTAACCCTTAGCTTCTTCCCCTTTCTTTCCTGGCTGTCCTCCAAACCCCACACCTGCCAAAACACACAGGTACATGCTCTTCATCCTTCATCGAGCCCTTTTTGTCCCTCTTTAATCCAGAACTCTCCACCTCCACCTCTCTGATCTAAAATCCCTCCATCTCGGGGTGGCAGTCCCTCTGGTCGTAGCAGGTTTATCTCACTGATTTGTATCTACAGTGACTGGATTATTTAGAGGATTAAAGAACAAAAAATCAATCATCTTAATTTCTCGATGCACTGAAGTGAACTCATGCAATATGATGCACAGAGACCGGCCCTCCTGACTACAATGCAGTTAAACACACCATTGGCGCCATTGATCAAACCACCTGCTGTGTATTTGTGGTGTGTGTGTGTGTGTGTTTGTACTGCACAGACACCGAGACACGTTCCATTCATGCACAGCTATTCATCATGTAATCTTTTTTGGTCTGCTTCCCCATACTTCCCTGATTTTTATTCCTCTCCCGCCCTCTCTGTGGTTTATATCGGCAGCAATAGCAGGGAGGCAGTTGTGCTTTATGACGCTCAGCTGAACAATGGAGACAAGCCTCTATCTCTCTTTTTTCTTTTGCTCTCTTTTAAATCCTCCTCTTTCCCTATTTCTGCTTTGTGGTAATTAAAACCAACAGGTTTCACATTGCAGTAGAAGATATTCAAGAAAAAAACATAAATAAATCAGTCACTTTCCATGAGTCAAAACATTTTTTTGTGTGTTATAACAGCATTTTCAATGAAAACAAATATGTATGATTCTCATAATCTGAGAAAAAAATCCATGTAAAAGGAAATTCCATTATTTTAACATTTATGTTGCCAAATATTACATGCATGTATTAATAACTGTTATCAATATGATATTGCTTTAGTTCAGTGGGGTTATTACATGGGTATCACACAAGAAATTTCTTATAAGCCTTATAAGTGCACAAAACATACTGTAAACTACTGTAAAGTATAAAATAAAACTACTGTAAATATATACGGTATTTCTACTGTTCAACAAAGCTAAGCCCATACAGGGATGTGTACAGACACATACAAAACATATGAAACTAATAATTCAGCTGTTTTAGTTATTCGTCCCATTACCAAGATCATTAAATTAAACAGTTATTTAGAAGGAAGCTTTTTATGTGAGTTTACTATAAAAGTTCTTCTTAGTGTTGATACTAGAAGATCAGATTTGGCCTTTCTCCTTCATCTTTAATAAATACATTAAAAGTTCTGTTTTGTCCTCAAAGCAGTTTTTAGCTAGAGGAAAAGGCGTTTAAAACTGCTACTGGCAATAACTTGCTTCTAATGAGACTCCAGACTTTTAGTCATAATTACTGTTAAAGAAATAAGATAAAGGGGCACTTTTGCAGAAACATTATCTCAAAGGTCATTGAAAAATGCAAATAAATAAATAATAAAACTCCAAGGCAGCATAGTTGAGTCAAACAAGTTACTTGTTGCCTAGCAAAAACCTTTGGCTTACAGACTCTGTATCCTTGCCATGCGACATTCTCTCCGCTGAGATTCCCATAGTTAAATCAAGCTGTTGTGTGCTCTGACACCTCTGATTCCAACCTGTGGGGAGCCCAGGGTCCGTCACGGGTTACCAGACAGGTGAAGTTCTTCTGAAGTGCCCAATCGATTTCTTTCCTCCTCGAAACCCCTAGAAAAAAAATCCATCCCACATAACATCAAATAGCTCTCAGACCTGCCGTACGTCCTCTGGCTTTCTGCTTGCTGCTGTTGGGAGCTGACAGTGGCCCCTCAAGTCATTTCCAAAGCTGGACTATGGCATGTTGTCCCTGGAAGTGTGATTGTGAGACCCACGGAGTGTGTGTGACAGCATCTGTTGAGCTGCTAAAAGCTCTTAATAACAACACTAGCCCCTTCAATACTTCTCAGAAGACACAAGGGAAACATGACCTTTAGTCCGGTCAAATCACACCGCGGCAAAGAGCACTTTCAAAAAAATTCAACTGTCTCACAACTAACTTACAAATACCTCTTTTCTGCTGTGCTGTCCCTCGTACCAAAGCCAGTGGTTAGCTGGTTCTCCTGCGAGGGCTTATTTAAAACTTTGCCACGTTGCTGCTAATTTAAAGGTAGCAATTCTGTAAATAACTACATTATTACATATACAAACAAACAAACATATAATTACAGACTTTGAGTTTTATGTGTTTGGATAATCAAGTATTGTAATTTAATGTCTTTGACATCATAAGTTGCTGTTAATCAAACATTAAAAACAAACAGTTTTATCTGTCTTGCCCGACTGAGTTGGTTTACTTTACTACATCACTCCAGTCTTCTACAGTAAGTCGTTTCTGTGGTTTTGGGGCCGGTGTAAATGCACACAAGAGATCCAGACCAGGCAGTTACTCCAGCAGCACCACTGCCACCCTCTCGGTGGATAATAGGCATCAGAAAAGCCTGATTTTTGACAGACTCAGCTGCTTACAGTATTCTGCCAAACGAAGACCAACAACCGACTCAAACCCACCTTTAGACAGTTGTTAAAACCAGCATAAGTCTGCTCGTTCTCCTCAGTAATGGCTTGGAAACAGTAAATAATGAATGAGCATCCAAAATTCAGCCAGGGTTATGTTTATTTATTAGCCTGTTTTCTCATTAAACTGCACCTGACACTTGATCTAGCCACGGCTGCACTTTCTACAGAAGTCTAGACTGTGTCACCCTTCAAATTAACGACTATGAATGGGTGCTGCCACAGATAAAACTCTGTAATATGAATAAAAATGGCATTTAAATCAGGATCCAGCTGATCTTCTGTCAGCCCCGGCTGTCTCTCCTCCCATTCATTATACAGCTTTGTCACCAGCGTATCTCTTACACTCCACCCTCTCTCCCCCCTTGCTTTTCATCCTGTCTTCCTGCAGCAAAGACCCTTTGTAGTGACAAAAAGCATGCGTGTTTGTGTATGACAGGTGTGTTAATGTGCCTCTGTTAGCACATTGGCTGCTAATGGGAGTCTTCTTCGTGAGGTGAGGCAGAATGGGAGATGACGACAGGGGATCTGTAGAACAAAAGCAGAGCGAGTCTGGGCTCAAGAGGTGAGACGGAGCTTTAATTTACCTCAGCTCCTGACAAACCCCACTTTAATTCCACACCGGGCTGTCAAATAGGGCAGAACATCCCGGATTCTGTAGCTAAAGAATGCCTTGTTTGAAGTGCAAGCCACACTGGCCGCCTGTCTTTGTGTCTGGAGCAGTCTGCCTCAAGGACGAGTTAAAAGTTTAGTCGAATAAAATCCCCCAGAACTCTTCAAACCAAAATGGCCGGAGGCCTGTATGGATTAGCGATTTTTCTTCAAAGCCTTGAATCAAGATTCCTGCTACTAATTTACACATTTAAACAAAATGTCAAAATTGGTAGTCACTTTATGTGCCCGGTAATCCTAACGACTACCTCTGAGACTTTGGGGCAAGGTAAACCTCACTCATCAATTCAGCGCAACACACAACCCATTCCAGAGATGCAAATGTTGCTTTTCAGGCCATGCTTATTGAGTACAGAGTCTGCGGTGAGTTTTTTTTGAGCTCGCAGTTTGGGCTCGGCTAATGAGGTCTTGATTTATTGCGCAGTTGAATTAGCAAGAGTATCTCTTTTGTAATGCTTGAACTTCGCCGGCCTGGAATATTTTTCAGTACTCTCAATCTTCAGTACAATCTCTGCATGTTTAGTGTACCAATCTATCGCTTTTTTCCCCACTGCTTATTGTGTTCTGCCTCATTTGAAAACCACCGTCTGATTAAATCTGGGGCTTGAAAACATGTGGTACTTGATTATTTACCTTCTCTCATGTTTAGTGGCTTAGGCAAGACTAAAAGCTAGGTGCTATTGTAGCCTGGCTTTGCTAGTATATAAGCTGCAGATTTTAAAGTAAAAGTGAGTTATCGATTAAGTAAATATAAAAACTGTAGAAATACAAATGAAAAATGATTGCATAGCATTGTTTATTTTTTAAAGAGCTAAAACTGTTTTATAGCTCATACAGATTCAGACATTACTGTAGTAAATAAAGTTATGACTGTATATATTTATAGATTTGTACAATGGGAGATTTACAAGGATTACCTGTAATAGATTTTGCAGCTGTTATCTTTATCATTCATTTATTGATAGTGTTTCTCTCCTGGGCTGCCTACAGTGGCCAGGTGTGTGGAATTACAGGTGGCACTGTGCAAATAAATGAAGGGCAGTCAGACACACCTGGTGATTTGGACCTAAAACCCCTTTGATTATGTCCATTACTCGAGTCACTGGTCCATGTTCCCATAATGCCACTCAAGCAAAATATAGTCTCTTCTCTGACCTAATCCCTCTTGTCTCTTTGCCTTCTGTGGTAAACAGGCCTGACAAGTGGGAGTCAGTCTGGACTTTGATGTCTAGCGATGGAGAACAAATATCTGCTCTCTGCTGAAGGCAGGGCTTGATTTCTTTACCTCCTAAGGTTTACCCATCATGTCTTGCTGTGACCTGCCATTGAATACAAGGGATGACGGCAAGAGGTGTTGATCTGATTTGAAATAGGGCCTTCAACAAACACAAGGACCAGTCTGAGACAGGCCTCATGTGAACATTTTAGGTATGGATGGAAAGGGGCTACACAGCCCTACTACACAGCAGTGGACGCCAAAAGTGCACTCACTACACGCCTCTAATCCTTTCATTTTTGCTGAGAAAAAGGCCCGCAGCAACTTCACATGACTCACCTATTGCCAGTATTGTTCTAGCATACGCAGTTGTGCGCAGATAATATGACAGATTTAAAATTGGTTTCATTTGATCGTCAGGTATGTGCGCTGTCATGACATGCGAGGGAGAAGCAGAGATCAGCAGCCAATGAAATTGCGAGAAAAAATGATGGAGAAGAATGACCTTGTAATTGACACACGTACTCTGAGATTAGTCAAATACGGTGCACCAACACGACAGAAATGTGTGCAGGGCAGCAAGCTGTAGTCTTGCAGTATGTTTGCTATTATGAGAAACTCATATGCACAGACTTTTCTCTCACTGTTTGAATAATGATGAGAGCTATCTACATAATACTGTATGTCCAGAAGCAAAAAATATAATGTAACAGTGTAAACCATTTACAAGGTTATAATGTAAATGGTTACATTCTACAATATAATGTAACCATATAATATGATACAATATAATGTACCAGGTTATCCTTATAGATAAACTTTATAGATATAGATACCTTATAGATATCTATATCCTTATAGATATAGACTGTTTTGCAATAAAAAATTCACATGTTTAAAGACTGATAAATAATTGACGGCATCTGTTTATTGGATTTCACATCGTTTTGAGATCATCCTAATTAAGTTAACTGATGCCTCAGAGGTCAGTGGCTAATGTCAGTCATGTGATGTGACAGACCTTGAGTTGGATATTGCAGAATTCATGACGAGACCGTCCCTGTACGCATGGTACAATATGCCTCTGAATTCGGATTTAGTCATGTGACACACGGGCCGATCTGCCCCCGGTCTCAAATCTTTAGGTGCTGAGAGAGAAAAATGGGCAATATTATTTCAAAAAGGAATTGCACTATAAAAACAGAGCAAAAGCTCCATAAAACATGCTTTTACACGCCTCTATTGTTTTATATTTTATTCAACCTCCAAGCTATGCAACTTTATATGATCTTTTCCCATTAGAATGATTGAACCATCTGCAGCGTTTCTCTGACTTCTCACTTCAGCACTGAAAATGCTCACAAAGGATCTAATGAGAGCTGTATGTTGTGTGTCAATAGTGAATTAGACTGTGACAAATGAAATCAGTGCGAAGAAGCCAGGCGGATCGCATTGGTGAAGCGGTTGCACGTCTGTGAATGACAGGATGTGACACGTGTGGAACGTGTATGTATTAGTTTGACTGAAACACCTGCCACATGTGGAGGCACTCAGACTGGGGGAGAGTGTGAAATTAGGCGGGAGCACTGACGATTTATATTTACATTTACACAGACACACAACAATGGTGTTAATTACTTTTATGACAGCTTTTGTTGCGTTATGCAGTTCTATCAACATAACCAATCAAAATCAATTCCATCATGTTGCCCAAAAGGTCTAAATTATTTCGTTTTTAGAAAAGAACCTCACAAACTGTGGCTTGCCAAGATAGAAGCCTCTCGCAGTTTAAATGAACAGTTTATACAAAAATTCAAATGATTTCATTAAATTATTTAAATTAAAATGCACTCATGCTAATGTCAATCCAAGACTGCATGACTGTTATTTATAGCATAATGAATCTTTTCTTTTCATACAATAAAAGTGAATGCCGACCACAAGCGACAGTCAAGATCTGAGGTAAATAATGTAATTTTTTTAGTCACATAAAGTTTAAATATGGCCTCAGAATACAAGTGAGTTATATATGCCTTGATGGTTTGTTTTAAGCTTTTCATCATTTTTGGAGTCGTTCGTTCCCATCCACATTTATTAACATGGAAGTAAGCAGTGTAAACATTTTATAAAACTTTTGCATTGCATAAGAAAAATGAATTGTTAAACTAAAGGTAATTTGTTTTTAATACATACTTTATTTAACTCAACTGAAAACACAGTGATAAATAACTGCATTTAAGCAGGTATTTTTTATTCCAAAAATCAATACGATACCAGGATTTCTGGGGACACTTTTTAGTTAAAAAAGTTTCATTTTTAGATTCAAATAAATCAGATTGAAGGAGAAGAACTAACAAGTAACGAGAACATCTGTGTTCATTCTTGCTGGCTATACTTCACTGTGCTTTAAGAATTCTTACATTTTCTTGCCTCTAAGAATCTAATGCTTGGATTTTTCTTGCCTAAGTCCCTAAATCAGGACTTATACCCTCATTTAATTTCCTTTTCCTGTCAATACTGTACATTTGTTTTCAACTCCTTACATCGATTTAACCAAAGAAACTAGAGAAAAGTCAGGTAATGAAGACAAATCCTCAACAGTTCCTCTGAGAGAAGTAGTAAAACATCTTTAAGTTCGACTACGAGCATCTCTGTGGTAATAACTGCTTCTGGGTCCTTTTTTTGAGGTGATGTGAGGGCCAGGTGTTCAACTGTTTAAGACTTTCTTTTGTGTTAATCCACTGCAGTCTCTCAAGTAATCCCATCAACCTTTCCTCTGCCGCCAAACGAGAGCATAATTTACTTAAAGGCATTACTGCTGGAGAGCATGATGCAGTTTGTATTCACACACACACTTGTTCACTCGCTTTTTGCTCCCCCTGCAGGTTCTCTCCATGTCATCTGGTTATTGCCCTGATGTAACTATTGACATGGGATAAGCCGCAATGGAATATCAAGATAAATGAAGTGCTCTGCAGGGTGGGAAGGCAGGGAGGCAGGGAATGCTGGAAGATTAGCTTGTTTTGGATTCAGCTTTTGCAGTCGGAGACCCATAACTACCAAGAAGAGAAATAACAAGCTACGAAGAACAGGTACTGAAGAATGATTACATGCTGAGCAAAGGAGCTCGTTTTATAATACAAAAGCTCATAAAGAAGGATTATAAAGATTACAGAGCAATGCTACATTAGGAGAGACAACACGACATATCAGTCGCTTTCTTTGCTCAACCTCTGTTATTATATTCGTATCTCTATCCCTTTTCTAACGGATTAGGGTGAAAATAGCCTTAACAACAGGGAGGAGCCCCATAACTTATCTTCAGCAATGATGATGGGAAATAAGATGTTCCTACCCACTGCTTGCACAGCAAACTGCTTCCAAAGGACCTTAAGAGTCAATTTTAGTCCTTGTACAGATGAATTTGTGGAGAGAAGTTGCCTCTCTCACAATAACACTTATGTTGGGAGTCATTGTTGGCAGGCTTATGTACCCTTTGAAAGGACAACACAAATCATGTTTTTTTTATTTCAAGCATGGTCATGGGTCCTATGAGATGGGTATAGTTGTACTTCAATACTGTATTCAAGTATTATTATTTAATTATTATTATTTATTATTATTATTATGTAAACTGCCTGTACATTCTTGTAGTTATACTGAATTGCATTTCCAGGACAGCGATAGAAACTTTCTGTACCTGTAAAGCAACTGGTTGAGCATTAGCAAAAGGTTGTGCATTCGAATCTAATGGAACACATATACTGACAAAATGTATCACTTGAATGTACTGTAAGTTGCTTTGGATGAAAGCGTGTGCCAAATGCATAAAATGTTAATTTCTACCTGTTTAATTGCAGTAAAATCGCATGAATTCTTTTGCGGTAAATGTATCATGTGATATTCATACAGGCAATGGTTTTCAGTCTGCATTAACACTATAGTGGCATTAAAACTGTAATAAAACATGTCATTTAGTTCATGAAGAGACACTCTAACTGTTCCTGTAGTCTGTCGACTGATTTCTTTATCCAGTCGGATGGAAAGAATCTCTTTTATTTCAATGTGTCCAATTTGGTCCAATTTCTTTGCATACTGTAGATAATTTAGATTTAATGACTCACACTCTCAAGCTTGTATTTAAATGACCTGGAGTAATTGCGTCAGCTCATTCAGAGCCTTTGATTGGCTTAGAGTTGTCAGGTCATTCTTGTGTTGTACAGCACAAGCTGAAACTTTCTTTGTACAAAGTGTTTATGCACAACTTTTCTGGTAATCTTCTAGTCGTAAAATTACCTGTGGTAATTTACCATCATTTCAACACAGGTTCCTCTACATACCTCTAAATACAAATGATGATAAATTGACAGAAATGGATGTGTAAAAATGCTGATATACATTTTACTCCTTACAATTTCAATGTAAAAAGTACCTTTTTTGCAGCTCATCCTAATCATTTCCTTTCATATTGATTTTGGTGATGTTGATTTTTGGTGACAGAAAACTCTTGCATGACACATTATTTATAATGAAGTATGTAGAGGAACCTTTGTTGAAATGATGGTAAATTACCACAGGCAATTTTACGACTAGAAGATTCCCAGAAAAGTTGTGCATAACACTTTGTACAAAGAAAGTTTCAGCTTGTGCTGTACAACACAAGAATGACCTGACAACTCTAAGCCAATCAAAGGCTCTGAATCAAACTGCACTCAAACTGTTGCTTGATATTTAGGATTTAGGACCGGGAAAGATCTGACTCGGTCAGGAGCAGTAAAATCGTTAATGTATTTAATAGTTATGACAGTACACAATTGAGGATTTTTAGACAAAAAGTCTGTTGCGATATCTTTGTGGGGTACAAATTGGGCCCAAAATTGGAATTAAAATTGGCCAGCCTAACAAGTTTCAGCACAGACATCCTTAGCTTATAACATCTAGTGTGTCTTAAAGCATTTCAAAGGCAGGACAAAAACACAACTGTAAGTAAACAGTTTGCCAGTGTGATTACAAAATGTGTGTGCAAAAGTTACAGAAAGTAAAAATTCCCCTCTGCCACTTGATTACATCAGTCACATTCAAATGTGGAAACTCATTTTTGGAGTTTTTTTTATTTCTTTTATTTCAGTTTGTCTCACAGACAGTGTGTTAGAACAGTTGTTCCCAGCTTTTCTGTAAGTTTCCTGAGTTTGAAGAGGAAACTTCCTGCCATCAGCGAGGGCTTGATGCTTGATGCTAATGAGAGCTCTTTCAATGAATGTGCCTTCAGGCTTGAGGAAGCTTGGAGATCACGCTGAGCTGTCAGACTGCTTGTTTTGAAAGCCAAGCAAACACGATTCAGTCTCTCTTCTTTCCAAATCATGTCTGTCATACATACAGCATGTTTACAGAGCAATCACCAGGCGATGTTTTTCACACTGTGTTTTTTCAGCAATGCATCCTGTTGATTCAGAGTGTTAAAGGCATCGTGCTATTTTGAGAGTGTTCTTATTTCGTTCAGCGTTTGCTGCGCTCAGTACGTCTCTGTGCAGCTGTGCCTATTTGATTAAAAGGAGTTGTTCAATAGCCAAGCCCTAATAAGACAAATAGTCCTATTTCAGAAACATCAAGCTCCTCTTGGCAGAGAGGCAATTCGTTTTGTAATTTGAGGTATGAAACGCGAGTTGGAGAAATCAATGTCATTAGGAAAATTGTTGCTGTGGCAGGTTGACATGAAAGAGCGAGGGATGTTTTTAGCCTATTCTATGCAGTACACCAGCATTTTTACCACTAACCCAAGTACAGATACAATATGGTAGCCACTCTCACTAGTAGAATTCACAGGTATCTACACTGTGTTAAATCAGTACAGTGCGGTGAGTATTTACATAAAGATGATGTCAGGGTTTAGCTCAAACTTTTAGCTGCAAACGAACACTGTATACTCGTCATTATTCTATTACGGTTGTATGCTAGATTATTTACCGCATGCTAAGTTCCAACCGTGAACCTGGTGCTAAAACAATGCAACAGTGATTGGTAGCCAGACATTTGTCCTTTGTGATCATCTTAACAGTGCTGACACTGGACTGGTTTCACAACCCATAATTCTGTCTGCCTAAAAATCAGCTGATGTTTCAATAGCTTGATTGCAGTTAAAGCATGAACAAATTAGTAAAAAAAAGACTAATACAAAGCATTTAAAAGCTTGGAGCTCATAATAAAGAAGTGATGTACAGTGGGGAGATGAAGGAGAGAGAGGTGGTGTTGGAGAAAGGCAGGAGAGAGGCAGGAGAGCAAATTGTTCACCATCCTGCCAAGCAATGATTCAAACTGCTGCTTGAGAGCCTTGGTTTCACGTTGACTGGTCATCTTAAATCAGGATCATGTGCCTGGATTGTGTACTGCCTTCATGACCTTGCCCTGGAGGAAATCAAGCCAGATGAACCCTTCTGAAGCCCTCCCTTCCAGCTATCATCCCTCCGACCAATTCCCTCATGCGAATTATTGACACCTCCAAATAATGGATTGCTTCACCTCTAAGCCTACCAGACACAGGCCGAGTCTGTCGGGTCGCAGAGGTTATGTATTTACACCCATCCCCAAACTGAAATGGACACTGGTCCCACAGTGTGCTTCGAACAGTCCCACTAAATCAACGACGTGACGCAGCAAAGCTACAGATGCAGAAGGGCGTGTTGACAGAAATATGACACAAAGTGAAAGTTCCCAGAATTCCGTGGAGACATGAATTTCTTGGAATTTTTACGAATTCTATTCCCAACGGCGGGTGGGAATGTAATAAATGGCAACTGCAATTTGGCTGTGTGTGAGGTTGCCCAAATAATCATAAAAGAATTTATGTTCTATAAAATGAGTTCAGTACAGAGGGTTGATCAATATACCACAACATTACTCTGCGGCTGTAGATACTGTGTCACAGCAAGTAAATGGTTTTATGAATATTTGAATATGAATCTTGCTGTTTATCATGGCTGTGTTTATTTGCATGACGTTTCCTAGAGTATAATGGAAGGAAAATAAATAACACTTAAAAGGCAGAATTAGCTCAGCAATTTGTTCCAGTAAATGAACCAGAGTTGTATTGTTGGAGGAGATCTTTCACAGCATATGTTGAGGTTATTTGAGCAGTGGGACTGTGTGGCTGCAGAAGGCACAGATGTGTCGTGACGGAGGCATCGCAAAGCAGTGAGTCTGTGTCTGGGTAATCAGTCAATGATGTGTTTAATGTGACAGGCAGAATAGAGGGTTCAGTCTCCTTCACATCACCTGCATGTCTTCTTTATGTGACTGGTGTCTAATTTTTACCGCCTAAAATTGACAAGAAACCTGAATTATTCTAAGCAGACTCAGGTTACCTTATTAAACTATTAAGAATAATATGCAAACATTATTTTTAATTCAGGAGCATTCTCCTGAACAGTCAAAACACACCTGTAACACACCAACTACGGTTTCACAATATTTAAGAATAATATAATTATAATGCAATAACTATTGTGATATGTGATAAAAATTGTGATATGCAATATGATTGTCATGTTTTCTTGTGTGTTTATACCCCTGGTTTAGTTGCATTTCTTTGTCAGTCCTTGTTTGTCTTTAATTGGTGCTTTGTGTTCTCCTGGTCTCCTGATTATTAAAAGGTGTTTTTTGACATGTATTATCTCCCTGTTTTCTTGGATTACTCCAATAAACGCCGTAACAATGATAAAGCTGTACGTTTGCTGTACAATCTATTTAAATTATCTTAAAATCTGCCTCAAGCTGACTCATCTCCTCAGACTAGTTTGCTATGAGATCATCACAGCTTATTGAGCACTTGTATACGTCAGAGCATGGCAATGCACTCATGCACACCCATGCACACACAACTTACTGAAGTATTCAATTACTGCAATACATTGCAATATGCATGTTGTGACATGCATATGCGGTATTTCAACAATTTCAATATATCCTGCAGCTCTACTGAGATTATAACAGAGGTTATTTAAATACAGTACAGTCTTAAAGGTACAGTACTTTTACTTACTTTGAAGGTCCATTCTGTCCACACTGAAAGCAAAAATGCTGCATGATGCAACACAGTCACAGCCAATCAATGGGCTGGTCTCCTCTGTTCCTCATGAATATTAAAATTCAAACATGGTTGCTATCACAACTGCTTAGGACAGAAACTTAGAACACATTATGACAATGAACTTATAAAATATATAAATGCTGCCAGAGTGTTGAAATGTCTCCTTTAGGCTAAAGGTGAGTTGTTATCGAGAGCTTTTGTGCTTGTATCTAACCAGGTTCAGCTGTACCCACTCTAAAGATGCTGCATAAAAATCAAAATTGGTTCTTTCATCTCTCCTGGCCTTGTTTTCAAAGCTTTAAATTGAATGAGAACACAGTCAGCAGTGGTGTCTCATCATGTTTGTACCTTCTGCTGACTCAGATTTAATTTCTTTTCATTTTACAAGTAAATTAACGAGTCATTGTACTATAAACGCAACACACAGTGTGTGTTTGAAGTGCTGTCAGTTTGCATTATCAATTTGGCTTGACTGTAGAAAGTTTCAGATGTGATAGACATCACGTGTCTATAGCTGCAGCTACTGTGCTGACATCCTCATTACAGAGGCGCAGATGGATTCAATTCATTTATTTTCGAATGATTTTCAGTGCAGAGCTGGAGATGTAATTTAAAGCTTAGCATGTACCAAAGAACAGCTTTTATGCTATTTGCTTGCATAGCGTTTCCAAATGGCATGTGTGTTGAACTACCCCTAAATTGTGATTGTCCACACCACCAAGGTGGGGCCTTTAGTTAAACCTGATATATACACATTGATTTAAAATTGGAACGAGAAGCTGTGCTATTATTAACTTGAAATGACTTACAAAAACACATTTATATTATGAATTTGGTATGTCAGCTTTCCTGTAGCTCAGTGGTTAGAGCATGGCGTTAACAACGCCAAGGTCATGGGTTCGATCCCAGGGATTGCACATACTCGATGTATAGTGATCAATGTGTAGTATAATGCAATGTAAGTCGCTTTGGATAAAAGCGTCTGCCAAATGCCTAAATGTAAATGTCAATTATTATTATATGCACCAATGCAAATGTTCAAATACACGTTGCCTGATCACATCCCTGATAGCACACACATGTTGGCCAGACATTTCTTTTAAGACGTTTTACACCAGATGTAAGAAAGACCTTCAGCAGATGTTTTAGAGACGTTTATGATTTGGAATGTAAATAAATCTGATCTTTTTATGATGTTTAAAGCTTTTTTATGTACGTATACTATCCAGGGTTCCTGCTTGTTAATCTACATCACTGTGCATACCCCCATTGATGTTTTAATTGTATTGTACTCCTGGTGTAAATTCTGCTGATTCCCAGCAGAAAGAAATGAGACCTCCAGCAGGACCCTTAATACTCTCAGCAGAGAGGCAGTGCTGTTGGATAGGCCAAATTCTGCAGTACTGAGTAGCCCATGGCCAGGACATCCACAGTGGAGCAGAATGTTAATTACGAGAGTAGAGGAATGGATCACTGTAGCTAATTAGAGAGAGTAGAGGGAGAAAGTCGCTTTACAAGAGTGTCCTTTACTGAAGGGTGTAGAACTGGGAGTAATTATGAGTTACAGTCATGTAACAAACCAGATGAAGCCTGCCAACATGTAGTTCTCATCTTGGTATCCTACCACCATTTAAACTATATTTAAACTCTTTTATTGCAAATGTCATTAAGCAAATTAGAAATATCAATAGATTAATACTTCACAGTGTTAAGCAGAACTTTCTTACGGTGAGAGCCCACCTTACGCTAGGCATGACTGCCCACATATACAGCTTATTAATTACATATTGATTGGCTAGGTTCCACAGCATAGAAAGTTACTAATGCACGGTGACACCTGAAAATGGTCCATTCTCTGTTGTGTGTGTCGCTTGGGCGTGAGAGAAAATAAGAGGGAGTGTTTTGTTGAGCTTGTATTGATGATTGACTTAGACAGAATAATATATCTAGATTATGGGGAGTCAAATATAATGAACCTGAGTGAGGTAAAAACAAACAGCATTGGTGCGGCCCTGAATGTGTTTAACCCCTTTATAATGTGACCTTTTAACCCTTTGTTCACTCTTTATGGGTCTCACTCTTTAATAGAGAGTACATGGCTAAAAAGCACAGATGTCATCAAGACCCAGAGATGTATTTGGCTCCCTAAAACTATGGGACTAGACCAGAAGACCCAGACCTAGATCTATGAGTCCCAAAACTAGGCTATCCAAAACACCCAATATTTAAGTTTTGACTTTTTTGTTGATGCTTCACTTTTTCTCCAAACTATCTTTTTCACGGTTAATAATACATTTAATATCAGCTAATCTCTGACCAAAAGTCTGTGGAGTCCGATTTGAGACTTTTAGGCTTTAGGACACTGCACTGCAGTCTTGTCTAAGACTGTAAAAACCCAAGTCTATACTTAAACTTCAATACCTGCTTATTTTACATTTATGCATTTGACAGACGAGCATGAATTTTGATTGCTAAAAGGTGGTTTACCAGCATGGTCTTTTATATTAAAGCTTAAGAAGCAAATCTTTCTGGTTAAGTTAGTCTGGTGGCACACCAGAATCAATAAAGCAGAAAATGGTGATGACCAGCAATTCTGGTTTTGTTAAAAGATTCAGAGATCCACTCAAAGGTTAAATTTCTGTGGTCTTAACACTCCGGCTCTGTTAAAGTATTTCGGACATCATGGATATGTATTCCTTCAGTACATGATCTTTGTTATTGTTCAGACTTTTGTTCTGTTTATAGCTTTAATCCCACAATTCCTGTCTGTATCAGCAAGAGAGTGTGCATGTCAGGCATGTTTACCTGACAGATCTAATCTTGAGTCTATGTCTGCGTCTGTGTTTGGATGTTTGTGTTGTCTGTTGACTCTGTTGTCTGTTGAAGGCTGGTCCAGAACTGTTTGCTTTGTTTATCAGATAGCCACAGGCTTGATTTTGCTACTACACATATAGGCTTTGTTCCAAAATCCAGTGGCAGCATCCTAAATGCAACAGAAGCTCATAAGTAACATATTTGAATGCTGAAAGTGCCTGTTTTAATTTTAAAAATCAATACTTTTCAGCATTTAATGCATTGTATGTATAATGGGAATCCATCTTGTCCACCATCTAATATTTAAATTTTTAACTAAGCTTATTGCAGAGCATTCTGGGATTGCCTTACATTTGATGCTGTGTTAGAATTTTGTAAAATGAAGCTAATTAGAAAGCAGCATAATTAGGTTGTCTCACATTTAAAATGCCCTTTTGTGTAAAGTGATGCCTGTGATAACTAAAAGTGACGCCTACAGAGGTAGCTCACTAGGTTTTGGAACAGTGCTACAGAGTTCTGTCAGTTTTACCGGCAGCTATCGGCACAGAAACAGACAAGAGACATAGTGACAGCACAGAAGACAGCAGACTCTCAAATGTAAACTGTAGCACAAAGCCCAAAATGTAACTGGAAGTGGTTTTTTTGTACTCTCAAACTGATATCAAAGGCCTAACCACATTGGCCCCCAGAAATGCCTGGTGCCTTTAGCACTGGTACTTTATTTTTCTTAATGCTGTCTTTCTTAGGTCTGTACATGTAGGTAAACTGCCCTCAGGGCCCGCGGCTGTCAGCGGTGCAGAGGTTGATGGGATTGTTCTGTCAGAGGAGTCATAGAGCACATCAACCTCATTCTTCAGCTTTCTATTACCTCAGGTAACTCGTTTACTCCTCACCCACCCCCAAATTTTCACGATACCGCACTGCCACTACAAACACGATTCCGCCTCTATCTAGTCATTTTTAATGCTTCCTTAGTGTCTCTTTCTGTCACTGTCCTCTCTCTCTCTCTCTCTCTCACACACTCATCCACACATACATTTTCCCCACCGGCTAGTAGGAGACGCTGCAATGCACACCAATATAAGCTAATAAAACTTATCCTATCAAACTTCATGTTCTTCCAAATCACTGCCAGAGATTTCACTCGAAACCAATTGAAGGAGGATCTATATACGGCGTCTCTTCTTCACTCCTTTCATATTGCCATCTCCACAAAACGCCTGTTCTACACTTTTCATTTGAAAAGCGTGGCAGGGAAAAGCAATTCCTTTTTCCTTTTATCTCTCGCTTCTGTCAGGCTAAGTGAAGTTGACACTCAAGCACAAGCTACGAGAGAGGCCAAAAGAGGGTTTTAGCATTGAGAAGTGTGTGTTTGTGTACGTGTTTATGTGTGTGTGTGTACTACATGCTACCTAGAGATTAGCTTTCACTTCAGAGCTGCTGAAATGGCAGAAATGGCAAATAAGAGGTTTGCGTTCACAGCGCATTTGTTTTAGTATGTGTGTGTTTGAGGTCCTCAAGGATGCCGTATTAGATATTTATTCCAATTTTTGTCTGCAAGAATCAGTGTGTGTGTTTAGATATAAATGCTGAGCTTGAAGTGGTTTCTCACACCTGCATCGATACATCTGTGTGTGTGTGTGTTGTGCTTGCGTATCTGTGGCTTTATTGGTATGTACAGCGTTTGTGTACAGTAGTACTGCATAGTACTGTAGCGTCAAATGCGCATATTTATTTCATGGCATTAGCACTATAAATCTTCCTGTCTTTGTTGAGAAGGAAAAACTGAATTCTCTATTTATTTCTGACCAAAATACATGCACACACATTGTGTCATCATTACAACCTTCCTACGACTATTCTTCCTGTAAGCAGAAACTTTTCCACTGTAAAAGTAAAAAGTGTAAACTTTTTTGTTATTAAAAAGTTGTCCCTGATCTGTTTTTATGCATTTATTTACATGTATATCTAGGTCAGGTTTAGGTGGCATAGTATAAAATCAATGCAAGTCAATGGAAAAGATTGAAAATATGATAGAACCACCATGCTAGAAAAACAAACATGTGTGAGTGCTGACAGGCTGCGTGAGAGTCAGTATTCCCTGTGCTCCTGTATAACCTTGTAAGTTTAAGGGAAGTGATCATAAATATACAGCAGCATCTGTCCAGTATTAGCTCTGTACTGCCAGATTGGGGCATCAGCTCCTTTCCCCCCCGACAACCTCTGATTTACCCCAGCAGAGACACACTTTACAATGACCGGGACAGATGGATTTGCATATGTATAAATCTCTTAAAATATGATAATGCTTCTGTTTAGAAAACTTTTCCCCTCGTCCTCCATATGGTGGTCATTTCAGAAAATAGTTTGGCCTTTATATTATTATTTTTTTACACAATTTAAAGAGAAGCAAAGCCAAAATCGTATTAAAATATTTATATAATTTATGGAATGCGTCATTGATAATATTTGTGAGCTTCTCCGCTTCACAGAACTGTGGGTTTAGCTCCACTTCCTGTCACTCGTGGTAAACAGGAAGTGTCACTTCAGGACATGGTTTTAAATGGCGCCTATTTTTCCAGCCCTGCTCCAGTGGGTAATTGATAGAGAGAGGGTGAATCAGTATGTTTGTGTCAGGGGACATCACAGAAGCAGGCGTTTTAAAGATGAACGGATGGGCTGTTCTGGCATCAGAATTTGAAACGATCTTCATTATTTAAAGATTTAAAGTACAGGCAGAGTAAAACATTTGATTTGATGGATGTCAAAATATTCTACCTGATAAAATATTTAAAATGTTGTGAAACAGCAGGGGAAAATAAGGGGCAGGGGTGATTCTAAAATTTTGGTGTTGTCGGGATCAACCATTTGCATATAAGCTGATGAGGCTCGGGGAATTTCTTGGCTTAAGTGTGGAGGAAGTGTTCAAATCTGACAGCTTTTTAAACTAAACTAAAACTGCTTCTGTATGACATGAATGAGAATTGTGGCGGTGTATTTGTGTGCATGTTATTTCATGGTTTCTTTGAAATAGCATAAAACGAACAGGTAACCTATGAATTGTTCAGTGGTCTTTATGCAGAAGGACAACAAAACAACACAAATATCCAGCAGCTAGTATTTAGACTGGCTGTGTGTGTCTGGCTCTCAGGTGTTTGTAGTTTATTTTATAGAGTTCGGGATGGCATCATTTAAAAGCATTTCATGAAATCAAATAGCATTAAACACATTGTAAATGCATTTATTTTTACACTGTTTAAAATCAATAAGACTGCACCTGTACCTGAATTTTTTTAAAATAAAATCATTGAACTCTAGTTTATTGATTGGATTTTATTCAGTATACAAAAGTTAGTGGACAAATACTTATATAAACGATAATTTTAAAGAACAACTACTCAGCTGTAACATGTAATTTTACAGTGTAGGCGAGAACATGGTGCTTGTGTATATTTTGATTGATTTTAAAATGTCTCAACCAACAATAAAGCAAATGTTAAAATAAAACCCACGTCCTTTGAAAACAGCTTCAGAAATATCATGCTGTTCGACAAGCCTTACCTGCTAGGTTTCTCTGGTGATGAGCACAGCTAAGCTGATCTTTTCAGCAGGAAAAAGACATTTTAGAAAATAAAATAAATGTAAGAAAAAAATAACGGAGGGAGCTTTGCTGTGTGCTTTGCTCTCTCAATCCACTTATCCATCCATCCATCCATCCATCCATCCACTCAGCTTGGCTTCTGTTATTCCTGTTTTCCTGAAGGATCTCTCCACAGCTGTAACCAGCCCAAACCTTCTGCTTATGAGCATTGAATGAAATCTCTCAATATTGAGCTGTGTCGGGGTTCACCAGCGGGCACCTGGTCAGCTGCAGCTACAGACTTAATTTCACATACATATTGATTTATGCATTTTGTGCCACTAGACAGATTCTACTTAGTTTTGCAGTATGTAATGTATTTTCTTCACATTTTGAAGTAGGAGAGAATTATAAGTGGTTCACTCATCACTTTTATAACTCGAGCAGCAGGAGAGAGAATGATGTCTTCCATAATGATGTCTGAGTCATGCAGGAGAGGCCAAATGGAAAAATTAGCCAGTGGCTACTATACATATCACTGTCAGCTTATTTGATAGAAGCTTTAAATGCTGAATATTGATTGATTGATTAATTTAATTCAGCTCTACGTCCCTTCAAAAATGTATATTATTTGTATATGCAAACATAGACAAAAATATATGTGGTATATAAATATTTATCATAATACATCACCTAAAAACAGTTAACAGTATAAAATATTTTAGTACCATACTATGTATAATAAACATTGCTATCTGTTACCGTTATTTACACACTGACATTTGACAGATGCATTAATACATAAAAACATACAGTGAATTTATAGACTATGTTTGTGTTTCCTGTAAATTGAACCTTTGGCTTGATGTTGCTAGCACCATACTTTTCCAGTTTAGCTACAGAAACATGGAATTGGTTAAAATGTCTTTTACTTATTGGGTAGATTCTAGCTTTTAGCAGAACTGAACATTCTTAGTGTTTGTTAATAGTAATATTAATTATAACATGCAGAGATGTTGTTTTTTAATGTTGTTGTAAAATTCAGCTCTGCTATGACTAGCGTTCTGTCAGCATATGCTAATTTGAACTTCAGAAGGTGCAGGCAAGCTGCCGTATTGCTGCTTTTTTCATTTTGTTTTTTGGCATTTCAAAGTCCCACACTGTGTGGTCGCATTTAAAGTAACATTTAAATACACACAACGCATTTGACAACATCAGAGTTTAACACCCTGTTTTTGTTAGCTTTAATACGGTTTGTTTTTATTGCTGGTCTGCTGTGATACGGTACACATCACCTGGAGTGTGTCAGGCTTTAGTTTTGAATGCATCCACAGAGTCACCCCTGTTACTCTCTGTTTGTTGTAACATCAACATTTGCAAGATTCTGAAATGCTTATTTTTTTCTGCTCTCCTCTCTTAAAAAAAAATCCATTTTAGCTGAGTGCTTCATATCACCGCGGGTAAGGAGCAGTGATTGGTGGACTGAACGTGGATGCATTATGTATGAAGTCTACCATGTATCTCTCTCTGTGCCTCCAGCTCAGTACAGCTGTAGTATTTTTTTTAAAATGAGAGGGATTGAGAGACAGCAAGATTCAAAACAGAGATGGAAGGTGAAGGGTAAAACTGCTAACTTCATCGAAATAAAAACGGTTGGAAATTGTTGTTTGTTGGCTCCTACTGTGGGTCGCAAGGTGCGATCTGTCCTTATCATGCGTGTAGGTGATTTATGAATGACCAGAACAGCTGTATCTTATTGAAGTTACCCTCACGCAGGGACAGAAGAGCCAGGTCTACTGACCTGCCCGGAAGGCAACAGCGCAAGGTGTTTGTGTGTATGTGTGTGTGGAGATTAAGAGATATTCGACAGATGGTTGGAGGTGGTTTATTCACAGCAACAGATTTGTAGCACAGGAGAGCTTGGCATTCTCATAGGGACCAGTGGAGATGAATAATTTAGATCTCATGCATTATCTGCCAAGGAACAAACCCTTGGAATGTTTTTTCTCTTTAATTAGGCAAAAGTGGCCAATAGTCACTCAATGCTACATTCAGTCGTATTAGCGGATGAATTAGTGGCCCCGCGGCGTAGTGTAAATGCTAAATGACTAAACTTTTTACCTGTTTACCACCTGTTAACTCACAGGTTAACTGGTTTTGTCCAAACAGGGTGTCTTAATGCAGAAAACGAAAAAATAATCTTAGTTGTTTTTGTGATATTGTGCATTGTGCTTTGATAGATACTGAGGTAATCTTTGAACTGACATTTGATTGGTCATCTGATTTGTGTTGTAGAGACAGACAGTGACTCTCTTGTTGAAGCCGTTTCAACAAGTTGCTTAGTAACAGAGTGGTTTGGTCTCCATACAGTCTAAATGGGGTTCTCTGCCTCACCCGTCTTGTGCACCCTAGAGCAGCAGTTCTCAACTTGTTTTGCTTCAGGACCCCAATTTTCCACAGCACCAAATTTGCTTTTGTACAAAATTAAACAAAATATCCTTGAAATCAAACATTAAAGTCTATAAAGCTATCATGATATTGGATAAGCCAAATACTGTGAAATAATTTAAATTACAGTAAATTGTAAACAGACACTCTTGTTTTGATTTTATTGTGTACAGATCATATTTGTCTTTTCAAATTAAACTCAAGTTTATCTTTCTTATTAGTTTTTGAAATCTTTGGATCTAAATTGGATTTGGAATTTTGGTTACGTTTTCAATAACCAAAAATTCACTTCACAAAACATCATCTAGTGTTCATCTAGTGTTCACTTGCAAGTGAACCCATATTTATTTTGCATTTTATTTTTTTTTACTTTGAACAGTTTTCATGGATTTTGGAAATGAGTCATACAACCTGCCCATGTTTTCATCGGCTTGATTTGGCCAGCTTCTACAAAGAGTAGCTTTTATCATTTGTGGCAAAATCACAGATTTTGGTTTGATGTCAAAGCGAGATTATTTGCTTGCTGACTGAAAGTAACTGTTACTGATCCCTTGATGGCTTGATTTGAAAGTCTGAATTAAGAGAGAAATTCAGAGCGAGACTGAACAGGTGAAATATGACTGTGAAGGGAAAAAAACGCATTAAAAAAAGACAGAGTTTGTGGCAGAGAATGGACATGACCTTTGAGAAAACTCCTGGTTTCTCACAATCTCTCTGTTCTCGTCTCTTCTGTTGCCAAACTGTCACATCACATTAGAAACCTTTTCTCAACCTTTTCTCAACCTTTTCTCAACCTTTTCTCAACCTTGCCCATCTCCCTCCATGATTCTCTGCTGAGGAGCAACAACACATAAATTAATCAGAGGAGATCCAAACGGCAGATAATCTTCATCAGGGCTTTCAGGGACAACGGAGTCAAAGAAGTCTTGCAGCATGAGAATACTCTAGAAAATTAAGTAGGATAGCTTTGATATAGATATGAATACATTTATTTCTATTACTGTCTGAGTAAAAGAGGGTCTGTGAATAATCAATATGGCAGCAACCTGCTCCATACGAAACACCATCACACACCAAGCCAAGACCTACAAGACTTGTGCCGAAGAAAATGAATGATGACAGGACAAAACTAACCCAAGAAACATGATCTATCACTTTTAACATGGGTTTTATTTCCCTGTTACTTCCAAACAGTATATTCTTGATGTAATGTAAAAATGTGTAAAGTCAGAGGATAACTCATTTACAGTAGCTGAGACCGTTGAATATGAATTCTTTCACGATAATTTGGAGACACAGTAACGATAACAGAAACTGAACCTTTTTTTCTCTGTCTCTCTCTCTCACACACACACGTACACGAGTTTAGCCTAATTTTATAGCTATAAATTCTATGAATTCTGTAGTCATTTCAGTAATATTTAATTATCAGCGACAAATTTACTGTGCTTCATACTGTCATGACAACCGGTGCACATTGTGATGTTAACATCCTTGTCAGGCCCTCGCCCAGTTTTGTCCCCCCAATTACCAAAGTGAAACTCCACCTGATGGAATCAGTTTCCAGACTTGACCCCAATCAATCTCAGTCTCAGGGCACTAAACCCCCCATCAGCCTTTTACAGATGTCAAAGCCTTTGTCTGTTTCCTCTTTACATAATGGCAGTCATGAAACCCACTGTGCAGTAATGAGGCCAGCCTGCTGTCGGTGAAGGGCCTTCATGTGATGTCTACTGCCTGTGAGACACACTCATCATGTACGTACTGCTCTAAATCAGCTGTGAGAGCCAAATTTTGATCGACAGGCCTAACACACATATTCATGTGCAAATACTCATGTTCTTTAAGGACTTCCCCCACGTGCCACACGCAGTAACAGGGTGAATTGATTTGTCGTGGTCTGCTTTAGCCTGCCAGCTATATCACATTGATGCTTCACATAGATTTTTGATGAATATCATTATTTTTTCTCCAAAACAAACATCATATTTTGTCTGAGTTTCTCATGAACTGGTCAGCTGGTGACAGCTGGCGGGCGAGTCACAGCTCGGACCGTTTTGAATGAATTAACTGATTGCTTTTTGAGTAGGGTGGGCCGGAGGCTTGTAGAAGGATCTCTTGCTGTGTGACTTCTCTGTGCTTGAGATTCTGTGGCAGTGAAGCAATATATTCTTCATTTACAGGCTTCTCTGTTTTCTGAGTATAACAATTTATATTATTATATTGCTAACAATTTTAGGTCGCAAGAACGTTTCTCCAACTTTTC
>JAZGTI010005617.1:0-25078 GCA_036877585.1 Botia kubotai
GAACCAGGAATGCTGTCACAATAACCTAAAGCACATGAAATGACTGCTCTGTAAAAGCAAGCAAATATAATTTTTAGGAGCATCTTTCATCTTTGAAAGCAAATGGCTCAAATGTAGACCTCTTCCAAAACAGCTCTACCCTTGAGCAATTACACTGTGACCACCTTATCTGCTGTGCCACCAAAGTATTTTCCCTCATGCTTTTGGTTTAATATTTAAACACTATCGGACTATCCTCTGTCCTCTCACTCTCTCTCTCTCTCACTGGATGATGTATGAGACAGTTTAGGAGTGAAACGACACGTCCACAGCAGAAAGAGTGTGTGTGAGCAGCAGTGTGTGACGTAATCAGAGGCGCTCTGAGGCGCAGGCAGCTGATGGAGTGATTAATAATACGCCATCAGTAACCCGTGGCGACAGGCTGTGCTGTGGCTGAGTCTTTGACTGTGCGCGTATCTTCCGTTCATCAATTCACCATCACCCAGACAACACGTTCCCTTTCTAGGCCCAACAATCCTCCACTGCACAGGCCCTGGAGTCCGACCCATAACCCCCCACTGCTCTGAAAACAACAACATCCACACAATCACTACTGCTCCCTCAAGCTTTCAGTTTTAAGAGGTTGTCACTGGATTTTGTGCTCCTCTTCCACTTTCATTCACACGCATGCACGCATGTTGTGGACATGAGCATTTGTCCATAGAATGTCTGTGAACTAAAGTGCATGTTTTGACTCACAGTTTGTATTGCAGTGAGACATTTGACCAAAAGATGAGTTGTATATTATAAGTTGACTTCCTGGCTGTGAATTAAACATGAAGGACACATGGCAGTTTATATGCCTTTATATATATAAAGCAGTTTATATATTTTATATGTATTGTGTATAATTTATTATTAATCATAACAACATGTCTAGTCCAGATGCAACTGCTGTTGCATGAAAAATGAAAAAAAAAAACATTCAACAACAAAATGTTATAAAATGTCATAAGTGTTAATGTTATAAAATGAGACTTAATTAGTATATACATAAGTTAAAAGTATTGTTACAGCTGTAGCAGATCAAAAATAGAAACAGAGCCTCCATCAACACAAGGAGAAGCAACGGGCACTTCCAGTGTAAACAGCTCTGTTGATAATAATAGAAGCTGTTTCGTTTTGATGCAAAGCTAACATGCGGTGTAGACACAGTCAAATGTATTGTGTATTGACTATCAAATGTATTCAAAACGAAAGCTCTGGAGCATGACATCATTTCCTGTTGCATATATTTTAAAAATCGTTTGGCATGCTTAATTTAATGTGACTGTCCCATTGGTTTTTGTACTTCCTTCAGCCAACCCTGGGCTCTCTCCAGCGTTACCTGGGCACCTTCTCACAGTTCCTACACATACCCTCAGCATTTATCACTACATAATACCACCATTTTCCAAGCAGTCAGTCCTCAAAGCAACTTTAAACTGAATTTAATATCACAATGGTAACGGTACCACCAGCATTTATATGTGCCTGAAACTTCACCTCAGAACTACAGCTTTCAGTACAAGCACGAATCCCTGAGGGGAACGGACTTTCATGGAATCTTCTACGTGCTTTCAAAGTTCACCCAAACTTTCCTTTGAAATTCTGCAATCTGGTCAGGCTTTCACAAAAGTGGGCGGCGGATTCAATTCATTAAGGCACATGGTGGTAAACAGGCTGGCAAACACCAGCAATAGTTTCCATGGTGCTTCGAGAAACATTTCAAAAGCCTCAATGTGTATTATGAACTATGAATCATGATTCTAGAGCTCCTTTATGTGTTCTTGCCAGGCCCCTGGCTGGATTTCCTGTTCTCAGTGGAAACATGAAACACTCATGCCAGGCTAATTAACAGGGAAAACATTTATATAAGAGTATTCAAAACCTGTCCACCCCAAGAGCTTGCGCACAAACTATAATACAGATGACTGTCCTTCCACGAACAGCCGACACCCTCTGGAGGCCACGTCCAAGAATTTATTTTATCCTTCTGATTCGGTATCAAAAAACATATATCAGATATTCTGATATCAAATCTCTTTTTTGAAATCGCTGGGTGTGGAGTGTGTGCTTGGAACAATGTGCAGTCTGTGTGCGTGGGCACAGAGTGGCATTTATGCCCCATCTACACACGCGCCATTGTCCTTTCCTCTTTCTCCGTCTATTTACCTTTTGCACTGCATTCCACACACGTTCTTGATCAGTCTGCTTGCCTTCAAGGGTGTTCGTGGTGTCTGCCATTAGAGTCAGCAGCTGCCGGGAGGAGATAAAGATTATCAGAGTTCAGTTCACACAGACGCCATAACTTCTCTAAACACTGCACCTTAAAAGCTAATTAAAAAATCATTTGTTGGCAGATGATTTTTATGTCATCCCTCAAACAATAAGGACTTCCGTCTTGTTACCCTTAGCTGGTGGAGAGTGAGAGAGAGAGAGAGAGTGTTGGACTTTGCAGGCGAGTGGTTTGAAACTGAAACAATGTGAACAAATTGATGAACAGCTTTCGTCCATTACACACACCATAACATACCATCACACACACACACACACATACACACTTGTTTGTATGCCTTACGGGGACCTTCCATAGACCTTCCAATGACTTTTATACTTTACAAACGGTATATTCAATCCCCTAACCCTAAACCCAATCCTCACAAAAACCTTTCTGCTTTTTTACATTTAAAAAAAAAGCATCATTTTGTATATTTCATAATCAGCTTCCCTCTTGGGGAACGCTGGCTTGTTCCCACAATGTAGGTGTGTGTGACTTTTCCCATCCTCATGGGGACATGTGATCCCCACAGTGGTAGAAAAACATGTACACACACAGACACACACTCCAAAAAAATACAAATTATTTATGTAACAATTTTATGTAAAATGTATATGTACACATTTCTGTTCTGTTCAGTTTTAAAACGATTTATTTATTTATTTTCTTATATATAAAGACCACTCTGATTAAAATATCTGATTATCATCGCTATATGGTTATATATATTGTTACATTTTAAAGTACATTACAGTACTACAGTACATGTAAGTCACCTATGGCTCCAGTTTATTTCTATATGGCTTGTGTAAATGAACAGAGATTTGTGCTTTTTTATTCAGGATTGTATTTCACCAGTCTTTAACACAGGGACCTCTCTAATATGTCAGTATGAAGGGTGCTGTATTGAGCCCATACAAACATCACACTAATTGAACACCCCGTGGCTCTCCATTCACGGCAGATTTGGTTGCAATCTCACATACATCACGCTCTGTTGATCTGGGCTAATCTCGCCATTGCGCAGTGCTAATCTAGTGAAGAGGCAATTATGGAGCTTCAGCAGTGTATGCCAGAATGAGATTTATGCCACCTCCTTCAATTCTTTTCTTTGTCTCGCTCATATTCGCCGCTCTGTTCTGTCACATCTATAGCTCTGCACACAATAGCGGTTGTCTGCTCTCTCCGTCGCTAGTTCTCCTAACGGTCTAATAAATATTCACAACAGAGCTCTGTATATCGGCGTGCATAATTCAGGGTCTTTATTACAGCAAGCTCTCCTGGTTCTGATGTTGTGGTGTGCACTGTTTTTTCTGTGTAAAAACAGAGCTGCAAGTCATATATTGCAGCTCGCTGTTGTCTGCTGGGTAAGACCAAGGATGAATACCTGAAGGAAGCTTCCTGTTAGCATTGCCATTCGCCGCAATAGCAGTTGCTCACCTGGTGTAAAAGTTGAAATTTTGAGTTTTAAGCCAAGCTGTAAATGTCATGTGACTAATCACTTTGGTGTCACAGAAAAATGAGCTCATGACAATACCGTTAGCGTCACAAGAACGTGTGCTTTACAAAGCTCTTCGCTAGTAACAGTTTAGTAACAGCTGAACTGTTCAGTAACAGCTGAACAAAAGCTCTACTAGTAACAGCGTAACTACACAGTACAGTGTAGTTACACAATCTTCCAGTAGGGGCTTACTGTACCACACTAACCTTGACTCCTTGGTTAAGACAGCTCAGATCAGAATTAACTGAGAGCCGTTCCCCTCTAAAGCTGTTCTCAGATCAGTGTCACCTCTGCTGAGGGTGGCCCAGAGCTATCAACAGATCTGTATAAGTAGTTCAGCCTGTTCACAGCAGGGAGAACATTTAAATAGTGATAAAAGGAAATAAAGGAATGATCTCCATGTGCATTTAGACCAAATTCCCACTATTGTCTGAAGCTGATGGAGCATGTTCATTATCCTTTGATTTCACTCCATTGTGTACATCAGAGGCCCATCACCACGTCTCATTCCAGCTGCTGGCTGCTTCCTCCAGCTGCACTCTGAGAGGGAAGACTGGCCCGGTGCACCTGCAAATCATGAATGTCTTTTGGAGGAGCATTTGTTTAAAGTCAGATAGGAGAGCTTTGTTTAGTGTAACTTTGTTTAATCAACCGTCAATTTATAAAGAGCAGAAATCTGCACCCAATTATTCACTATTAGCGTTTAGTAGCGCAGTATTTTCCAACCTTATTTGTCTTATCACAGCCCGATCAGCTGAGGCTACAAACCTAAAATGTGTTTCGTTTATTATAATTATTTTTCATTAGAATATGAAAAATAATTTTATTTTCTTTAATTATATTTTCTTTAAAAAGACGCTAAAATGTGTTAAAGAAAAAATCTATTGAATTGAAAAGATCTATTTAATTTGGAATAGTTTGAACCTTTTGACAGGCCTACTATTATTTTTTGTCACAGTTTCTGTTTAGAGAAGGATAATGTGTTTGTACAGTAAGTGACTGACTCACTGGGACTAATATCCTGTAACTAGGGTGCAGCTGCTAATTCAGCCAGGGTGTACTCCAGTATACGTGTATGTTCTTTAAATCTGTTCTGCTGTTTTAGGACAATAGCATACTGCAATGTGAGGTGCCCTGATCCTGTGAAAAAGCCCACCTAGACACCCACCAAACACATGCTCATTTATATATTGAATGTAGATAAACAGGCAAAATAAACAGATTTAAGATGTGTGTCATTTATGCACTGCTAGCTATACTTAACGAATTACAATCTGTTTGTTAGAAGTGGGCAGGGCATAACATTGGCTCAACCAATGGGATGAACTTGGGGGCGGGGCTATATGACATTTTTTAACAATGGCAGGATTGGGGAAGTGTTAGAAACACTAAACATATTAAAATAATTGTTTATTATTTTTGCGATTCTTGCGATTCTTTGCGATTGTGTCATCAGCGGTAAACAAATAATACAATTATACACTTAACCTTTAAATATGCACCATACTTATGCAACATGTTTGCAACATATTGCAACAAAATTTAACTGAACAGTTGCAAAACACATCCAAATTTTAAGATTACCATATGTGTTGCAAGTGTTGCAAATAGATATGCGTCATGTGACGTGTGCTTTGTATTTTAAATGTTTGCAAAGTTCGAACATAAACGCTTGCCTGAAACAATCGCCAAATAAATTTACAACACCAAGCAAAACCATCATTAAAAAAGGGGGGACTGAAACAGACTTTTTAAATAAGGCACGGAGGCGTTATATGTTCATACACAGTTATCGTGTCATTGCAGGAAAAGTGCGGGAAATGCTGAACGGCAAGCATGTACTCTGTGCTCCAGTTTTGCTTCATATTTCTGTTACATGTGTAATTTCTAAATGTAAAGTTAATGTAACACGAAATGACAGCACTTCTGGGGGGTCTTCCTTCAGCTGAGCGAAATGAAGTCTAGGGGGCTTTAACTGGACAGATTTGCAATGCTACACGAAAGTGAATTTTATTATTTTTTGTGGATGACTATAAAGTAGATTTTATATTCTTGATGCCTTGTTTCTTTTTGCTAATGATTTTAATGTAATAAGCTGTTCCTGAAAGTAATAAAGGCTTCATTTCAACACCTGGTTTGAAATCGTCAAATAATGCTTGACCTGGTTAACCTGGTGTAATGCTGAAGGCAACGTTATATCTCCAGGCTTGAGTTTATTGCATTTGGATCATTTCCTGCATCTGACATTGGCTATTCCCATAGTATGTGAAAATCAGTATGCGAAATGAATAGTAATTGAGACCTCAGTATTCAACAAGATGGACTCTTTTCAGTCACATATAAGGCCACGGGAGGATCAGACAAAATCAAAAAGGTAATAAATACAGGAATGTATTTATAATGCCCCCATGCATACTATAAAGAATACAGGCGTCTTCTAGGTACTTTCACGGTATGCTATTTCTGGTGATTGACATGAGCACATGTATATCTTCAGTGACGAATCTGTTATGGTGCATTTAGTTGTGCTGTATGTAAATTAAGTCATAAATTGAAAAGGGGACAACAACCTTTTCCGCAGAGGGTAATGGTACAAAAATAAGCCACACAAACACTTTTAAATGTGTCGGCACATGGCGCTTTTGTCTGAAACTGACGGCTCTCTGCACCAAAGCTTCCCTCTGAGCTATTTCGGCACTCTGTGCTACAAACTCAATTCCGTGTTCCCTTATAATTCATTATGTCAAGTAGCTTTTGGCATCTTGTGTTACATGCATTTTTCACACGCTGGTGCCTGACAAAAAAGCTGCAAAATGTTGGAAATCAAGTTAAAAAGCTGCTGTTCTTCTGTTCTTCTTCCTCTGCATATTTTGTCAGGATACAGCTGCAGGCTGGAGAACTCCAAATGGGGGCAGGGACACCCAAAAAAAGGGCGGGAGCTCCAAAATAGGTGTGGCTTCCCATCCACTTTTGAAGTCGACCCGTTTAGGAAACTCTGGTCTGAGGCTATACCCACTTGCATTTTGTGGTATTTTGAGGACCATTTTTGGCCTGTCAAGGTCACTCGTATAAATGATGCTCTCCAGCAAGCCTTTCTAAGCTCCTGTTCTTCCATGTAAGCTTCTCTACTCTCCACTGTTATTCATCCACTTTATGGTAATTTTTATTACCAATACATATCTCCCAGCATGCATCATTTTTCACTGTTAGTGTCTCTGTGCTTTCGTGCATTTTTTCAGCATGTTGCATTGTTTACTTTCTGTAACCAAAGGAGAGGAGAGAGAAAGCTGGTCGGTAAAAAGTGTGTGAGTACAGAAGAAGAAACAAAGGATGCTCACTGCTTGTTGATCTATCGTAATATTAAAAATGTGACGATCAGTTTATTTTCATGTTATATACTGTATATGCATATATAATATTATATATACTGTTTACGTTATAGATTTTTCACTCTCCGCTGTACACATAGCTGTCATCGTTTGAGAAACTTTGATATATGAAATCAATCATAAAATGCCCCGGGATAATTTAATATTGATGTACCGTACTTCATAATTTATGTATTTGTGTGATTCTGTATTCAGTGACTCAGCACAGGGGTGCGTATATGAATCCAGAACGGCGACCCAATGTACGGGTTGACAGACAGAACCCTTCATTCTCCAAAAAAATGTGTTGCCACAGATTTCATCACAGCGGAGATAAAATCAGCTCTGTGTTTTAATCGAGAGCTGATGGCTGTTCTCGGCTGGAGAATAACTGACTAATGCAATAAACCGTCATGTCTGGGCCAATCAGACATTTGCTGTTGCTGCTCTAATTTAATCACTGTTCTCTGAAATAAATGCCCTGAGAGTTCAGCTTCTAAATGAAATGAAAACTTCATCTGTGGGCATGTTTGTGTCTCCAGCAGTCCACTGTGAGTTCTAAGAAACATCGTAATTATTAGCTGGGGACACCGACGGCTAGGGCTTATTAGCGGTGACCCGGCAAGTGTATATAATTTATATTTGTTGCTGTGGGTTTGTGTTTGAGAAAATACTGTAGAGTGGCATGCATAAGGTGCAGGCGTTCACTATGCACAGTTGGTTCCCAGTCAGGGGTCCGGGGCTCACTAGAGGGCCTCAGCAAACTTACAAAGATGTCTTAAGAATTTAGAAAAGAAGATGTTAAAGGGTTTGGGTTAGAGTTACATTATAACAATCTAATCTAAAAGTAGAGTAGGCAATTCAGAGAGCTAGTCAGCTTTGAAAACATAAGATTCCATCCTCCCTTCAGAGTGCTCTCCAAAGCCACGCCTCCTCCAATACACATGAACATGATAGTTTGACAGGCAGGTAGAACATCCTATCATTGCATTCAGACCGAACGCAATGATTGGACAAACATTTTATGGTCCTGCGCCTAAATATATTTAGACCACTTAGCGATTGCTATCAGGATGTGAAGAGACTTTCAAACAGCATAACAAAAAACAATTGGGAAAGAATCACCTACCTTTCGTTTGTTTTAAAACCTGTTTAAACCAAGATGTAGGCCTTCATTAGTATTTTCACAAGAGTAAAAATATTATTGTAAACCATTGTGTTTGTCACTCCAGTGAGAATGCTGATGTAAGAATATTGTCTTGGACAACGGGCAGCCTAAGATTCACACAGGTTGGGAGTCAATCCTTTAGCATGAGGATTTAATATAAAATCCACAAAGCACCAGGTGGACAGACAGGCATCATATCAGAACAGAAATATATACCTACATCGAACCTGGTGCACTTAATAAAATCTAGAACTGGCAGAATTCAGATCCCTAAAGCTGTGAGAAGACCAGAGACCAACACTGAGGTCATACATGTTCAAGAAACAGATAATGAGTTACTTTATCATTGTGTCATACACAGCAATATCCAAACGTCCACATGGACACGGTGGATCACATTGAAAACCTGGGATCAGAAATGTAATTTAAACCTGGAAAACCTAAAGCGTAAAGCTTTTACAAAAATATGTATGTTTGCTTATTCGATTTGTGACCTAAAAAGCAGAATCTTACTTTAATTTAGATCATAGTATTTCAGATTTTAAATTTTAGTTGATTTTTAGATTTTAAATTCAGATTTTCAATATGATTTCAGACAGAGACTCAGACCCCACTGTAAATATTCCAGTTGAGTATTTAGATAAATGTTATGACATGCATGGTTTATTTTACACACACACACACACACACACACACATATATATATATACACACTTACAGCTTTAAAAACAACACCACCCTATAACAGTATATATGCTGTTGATCTGCTCTTTACCCTTTTCCAGTTTCTTCTTCCTTTTCTTACATTTTCATCAACCTGTCACAGCATTATAGATGATAGGCCCAGCACATACAGGCTGTTCTGTATGCAGCACGTTTACACGTGACATCAGTATAGTAATAAAAGCCTTTGCAACAGTCTTTGCAAAGTTGTCACAGCATCTCGCAGATGATTGATTAATATAATGACCCCTGCAGTGGCTGTGCCTTTGAGACATTACACAAACGTCATCGAGTTTTCCTTCTCTTAACAGAGATCATTCACAAATACAGCCGGAGCACCACTGACCCCTCCAGCTCTACAGTGTAGGCTACATGCTCTTGGGCTTGGCACAAACCAAGGTTAATTGAGAAATTATATGCCATTGATGTCAATACACTGATTGGTCTCTGTAATCTCTTGTTCACTTAGAAAAGAAAAGGGGCGAGTTAATAAGATTTTTCTTGAAAGACGATACTGGTTCAGCCTTGGAGGTCAGACTCTAAATTTAGCGTTTAAATTCTGCGTTTAATTCTGACACACCCTCAGCCCTCATTTTCAACTGGACCAATTTCCACACACTATAGATAACTCCATTTTTTTGGTGACCTAACAGAGTCATTGTGATGGAGGTGGCCGGAATGGTGAAGATCCTTTTAAGGAATGTTATTAAACATCTTTGTCATTATAGCAGTTTTTGATTATTTAATACTGTAAGTGTTGGAACCCATTTCGCTTGCTTGAGGTTATCATACTCATTTGTTTTTTTAGGGCTGTCATTCAACTGCAAATTGTAATCACATTATTTATGTTATATGATTAATTAATTTAATCACATGTATTAATATTTGCGGTATGGCAATGCCTGTGGTAGGAAGTGGGCTGCGCTGACTGCATGAAGATTGTATTTCAAGTGTATATTGTTTAAATGTTACCGCAGAAAAATCCCTTTTATGGAATTTATCTACGGATCAGGATGTGCGATTCACAATTATTTTTAAACACATTTCTTTTTTAATAATTCCTTTTCACGTAAGTGAACATATTAAACCGACAGCCCTAGTTCTTTATCAGGGCAGTACACACTGTCAGCTCTTAACAGTGTCACACATGCAAAATGAACTTGTCAGAGACGTACGTATTATGTACCTGTGATTATACTTCCTGTTCAGCACACTCTGAAATCCTTTGTTTAATCGACACTATGAACATCAGAGGCCTGTTTCTTTGCTCCACATATAAACTAAAAGTCTAGACCACACTAGCCTGGGAATATTGGGACACCCCCTGTGGACCAGTTTATATAGGAAGTCTCCACCTGTACTCCTTCTGAAGCTTAGGGTGAAAAACTAACTCTGTGTGGATGAGGGTCAACTCCAATCCGTTGTCTGGGGCAACAGATGACCTCCACAGGGGTCTAGAGGAGTAATAATAGAACATTAATTTTTTCCATCATAAACCAGGCAGGGTATTTGAAAACTATAATAACTAGAGCAATAATCCTCAACGGGTGGATAATGATCCAACTAACCATGTAATGGTGCATAATTAGGATAGCAAAAAAAACTAGTTATCGGCAGGGTGGAGATGACGTTTCAACAAAACGATACAGGAAACAAGCCGTGAGTTGTGAATTTAGATGTTTTTTTAAACTTCCTTTATTTTAATGCAAATCATAAATTTCATAAAGAAGTTGCATCAACAGATGGCCTAGGGCGTCACGCAGTCAAAAAAACAAGAATATTTTCATAGGTAGACACACGCAGCACTAAGCTGACGTGGTTGTTCTCCTCTGGGGTGCTAAATGTCTATCCAATATGTCTGTCAATGTCACACATTTATGTCACGCAGGATTTTTCTTTCATGATGGTGAACATAATGCAAATGTAATTTGTTTATATAAAGAGAAAATAGAGAGTAGAAAACAATATAGACATAGGCAGGGGATGGATATGTACTCCAGGGGTTTTTGTTATGATGTGGATTGTATTGCAGATTGTGTGGGACACGCGTCATCTTTGCCTAAAAAGGTTATCCTTCCAAACGTGTCTAGTGTTGTATATTTCACAAAATGACTCAAGGGTAAGCATGTTTATTCTTAAACATACAGCTCTTTCATCTCAGCCACGGGCTTTTGTGAAGGGTTCGGGAGAGTGCGCTGTATGTTCTGCCCTGTGACTGTATCATGAGATTCTGGCCCCAGGAAAGACACCCTGCTGCGTCAGGATGTTCCACAATTTTCATGGTGACTATATGTTTTAGCTTTCATTTTAGTGGAATGCTCTGAGACGTGCGTTATTCACCGCTTACTGTCCCTGTGAGGCGTCGCTGAAGCGGTCGATCCGAGGGGAAAGCGTAACGTTTGCGTCACCGATGTCTTTCAGCGAGTACAGCATCTTTTCTTATTGAAGGTGAAATTGTACATTGCTTTCATTGCTGTTTATTGGTACGTAATGGTCTAAGCTGGTTATTAGCAGAGCCAGAGACCTGCCTTCATCAGGAATCGTGAGGTTCGCGCCAAAATCTATTCTACATTTAGGACCAACTAAAGCGAGTATGCAAAAATCACTGGAGGTGCTGGTGGACTGCTGGTGGCCTTGGAAATATGTCAAACACACACACACAATTGCCTAGAGGCATAATCATGAATTCAGTGTTACTTGGTATTGGTGGATAAATTGCTGCAATGTGCACAATTTGAAGTAATTCAGATCCACGGTCTGGATTTTGAAAGCATATAAGAACTGAATGCAGGATTATAGAGCTGTTCATAATAGGGAAGTGTTAAACCAAAGCAGACTATTAGTGGCACAAAGTTGTACTTTTGACCTGTCTGTGTGAGGGGACCAGGCCTCAGTGTATGAACAACAAAGAGGACTGTCGCACATCTCTGCACACCACAAAGCACACTAATTCGTGAACTGTTGCTACGGCAACACCAGACAAAGCCATACCTATTAGTCAGGCACAATGTAATGCTTGTGAACTTGAGACCTCCCTACTTGAGTGCTTCATTGTTGGAGGTCTTTCTTACTCATGCTATCAAATAAGAAGGGTTGCATTTACAGAGACTGAATTTTTTCAAACCAGTAAAGATGCTTCAGGAAGGTCTCCTCCACGTTCTCAACAGTGTTTGTGGAGGGCTTTCCAAACCAGGGGTGAACAAAACAGAAAACTTTGTTAGCAGCTCCTAAACGAAAGAAGCACAGACGTTTCTTAATAGATTTATTTGAGTTCCAAACGATCATAATTAACAGAATAGTTATTACATCATACTTGGAAATTGTTGATTTTTTTAAAGTTATAATTAAGCTTTTAGAGTATTTATGTACTACTTTATCACTACAGTTGGTGACTGGCACAGGGTTAATAGAAAATTTAATTATGTTTTTTTAAAAATAGACTCAGAATTAAATTAGGAGGTATGCTAGGTCTCATTCAAAGGTCTAATTTATTTCTTACTAAAAGCTTTGGGATAATCAGCCACTTCCTGTCAGAATATCATATTACCATATAAACCGATAACAAAGATAAAACATGGATTTGCCGCTGTAATCAAATATTATGAATTATTGCCAAAACGTTGAAAAAATGTTGGAGAGAAAACTTTGAAAACTTTGTTTTTGTTGTTTATTATTAATATATATTTTTCCAGTGGCAGCCCTGCTATATTTGTTTTTATTGTATAAAACAAGCTTTTATTGGGAAAAATGAAAATGGGCAGGAAGGGTTGGAGAAGATGAAACGGTTCTTGTTTACTGTTGGCCATCATATTAAACACACGGTAGAACTGCAATCCATGTGAGAGGAAAACGAGTAAAGAAAATGTACATAAATTGGAAAAGTAGAGGGTTTCATATGCAATGAGAGACATCTTACACGCAGCTCAATTCAAGCAAATGCAAATTATGGGACGAATGCAATGCAACCCACTTTGAGGGGGTCAAAACACATTAATTTTATATGCTGTAAAGTTAGAAAAAAATCCCATGAATTTGGATGAGAGAGCCAGTGAAGAGCACTTAAATTAGTATGAGAAACTCTTACATTTATAGTAAAAACTCTCTGGTTATGGCATTTTAGGATGGCATTTTAGTGCATGTATATTTTCAATTCATATCTGTATATTTTCAAACTGTATATTTTGTTATGAACTAAAATAATGATGCCGACCTACTTGAACTAAAATATGTTTTGTACTGTAATTTCTACTGTTAACCATCATAATAATACATACAGTTATTGAGCAAACACATAAGTGTTTAAAACGGTCTCCTTACCTTACCCTGATTCAAAAGCTTACAATAATAACACAAAATTGCTTACAGACGAGTTTGCAATTTTGTGTTTTAAACACAGGTGGCGATAGAGAGGCAAAAGTTACGAAATGCAGCTTTAATTCAAAATTGGCCTTTTCATTAATAATATCACAAGAATGGTTCAGGGTAACATGTGTGACACTAAAACAACGCCATGCAGAAAATATAAAAACTGAAATATTTCCTGGGGTCAAAGACGCTGATATTTTACAAGGCAGTGTTTTTGCTGCTTTGCTAAAATGTATGCAGAGGAGTCTTTGTTTGATTGATACGTACTGATCTACCCCACTCGACACTCTTTTAAGCAATAATTATTCATTGAGTTTTGACTGGACATTGGGCCTTTGTGGGCATCTCGCAGCCCATCCGTCCTCACCTGCCGATACAGTTGGATGAACTTGCTTATGTGCTGGTTGTTGCCTCCTGACAGCCAGTAAATGCAGTCAGCAATCATGGCGTCCCTAATGACAGCAACAGAAGCAGGCAGACAGTATCGGACAAGTTTCAATCAAGATGCTACATGGTCTAGTGTGAGGAGGCACAAGAGACGTGGCACATACTCGATAAGGGCATTCGCTGGGTATAGACAAACATGCATACGTGCGGACATCATATCTACAGAGTCTCTGGGAGAAAAAGTGCTTGTGTCAGGTATGTGTGAGGCTGACTCATGCAGCTGCCGGTTCATTTCAGTGTTGCCGACATTCGGCTCCTCTCATACTATTTCTGTCTCAGTGTGTGACAGTTTTGTGTTGTAACATTCAAATGATTGCGCATCAGATTTCTGGTTCTTTCTGCACAGGAGGACTAATGTTTGTGTATAAAACTAGTGAAAGTGTTGCCTAACCTGACCTACAATTTATATTTTCTCATATAAATTGTTGAATTGAACTACAGTAGATAGATATTTCATAGATATTAGAACTTTCTGCGATAGATAGATAGATAGAGAAATTGAAAGATAGAGATAGAGAGACAGACAGATTTAATATAATTAGATAATAGTGCAAACATGACAGTGGTGGTGAATTTTATAGTAACAGTAACTATAGTAACTGGTAATTTGGTGGAAACAATGGTTACCATAGCATTTTTTTGCACCTATATTTTGTATGAAACAATATGTGATCCTGTAGCTGTCGATGTCCTGTTGTTCGAGAAACCATCAAACACACACACTCATTCCTCGTGGCCCAGACAGAGAGATCTGAAAGGTCATAAAGTGAAGTTCATGTTTTACACGTGCCGTGGAGAGCATCAGGTTATGTTCAAATACACGTGTGAACTTCAAATAGTTGCTATGATAATGTGTTGCATGCACAACTGTGAAAACAATCTTTAAGTAAAGCAATACGGACGTTTATAGGATGAAATATCTGATTGCCTTGTGCTATGAGTTATAATTAAAACCTTAACAAGGTATTGCTAACCGTACACAGACAAGTGCGTGATTTTATTAAGTGCTGATTTTATTGTTATTTATTTTATTTATTATTTATAAACGGATTAAATTTAATTATCTGCATCGGTTGAACTGCACTGCTTTTTTTTGTCTTTTTAGAAGAATAGAAAGACACATTCATAAGGCCAAATTAACCAACACTTACGCTATTATGTAAGTGAGACAAATTGCTTTCGCACTTTGATATGTCACTCCACACTTCATCTGGTTTGAAAAAGCTGTGAAAATGCTTTTTAATTAAGTACATCTTTTTTCCAGGTTTGTTTTGCCATTTTTACTTAAAAATAAAGTGTTGAAGAGACAGGAAATGAAGAGGCTGAACGGAAGTCAATCCCAGGTCTCCCATAAGCAGAGCGTCTCAACATACTGTAGCACAGCATGTGCACTAACCACAAGGCCACTGGTTCTAAGTGAGTAGGTTTTCTTCATGTCCATTTGTTTGAATGTCTGAATATAACTGAAGTACAGTGTGTTCTGCTTCCTGGCTTCCTCTAGAGTCTTAATCTACAGCCACAACTGAGGTGTGTAGATGACCTGACAATAACCCTTGTAATTAGTCCAGCTCTGATCTTTACATGAATCAGTGTAAATAGCAATTGGTCCAGCTGTGATCTTTAAAACCATTGATAATGACAGGCAGTAACATGAGAACATTGTCAGTCATCAATGATGTGGGCTGATCAGTGTGTAGGTGGCTTGAACTGCCCCCTTCATGAGATCTATAGATCTCTGTAAGCATTTGTGGGTGGTTGAGTGAAGAGGTGTGATGACTTTCATAATGATCGACTCACCTATTGACCTCAAGATGACCGATGTCTAGCAATTATATTAGTATTTGGAACAGAAGCTGTGTTTGGAATGGAGTACAAGTGTACTGCTTGTATATGGAATGTATGTATGCTATGTATATGGAAAAGAGCAAACTATTAAATAAAACAGCAGTTATGGTATAGTAGGTTGTTTTTTTAAAATAGTTTGGATGACTTCGAAAGTTGAGAACCCCCCTGCACTAGGTCTTCCAAATATTTAATGTATTCTGAAAATTTGCATACTATGCACAGCATACATACTATATCTTGCAGAGATAAAAAGTATGCTAATGCACTATTTGGAACGGAGCCAGAAGGTACGCTGTCACTAAGCTCAAACCTCTTGGATGCTTTGCTCACCTGATGGCATCTCGGTGTGTTTTCCAGACATTAAACAAATTATTCTGCTTTCGTCAAGCTATTAATGAAAATGAATCCAGCGTCGCCCCCTGTTTGGCTAGCGCTGAGCCGAGACACACAGGGAGGGCTCATTTAGCGCGCTTGATTAATGCCTGATGAGAATGTGCATGTGTCCTGCTGGGGTGAACGGAGCAATTCTCTCGGGTGTAAATGCCAATTAAATGTTTACAAATAATTAACCGCAGTACCTGCTCGTCCCCTCAGGGGTTGAAATGTTGTCATGGGTAAACATGACATTTACAGTTAAGGACGCAGCAGGGCTGGTGAAGTGTTTGCATGCTCTGTTTTGACTTCGGCGTCTGTTCGGGGACTGTGTCGTGTTACTTTAATGCAGCAGTCGTGCTCTGGCAGAAGAGCGCGTCCTGGGGTGCAAAGCTGCCGCCTTGTTTTAAAATGGGAGGATTTTTGGAGACACTCATTCCTTGTTTTCTTACCCAAACATCAAATGAAATGCTAATTGCTTTTGAGTGTGTGTGATGTGCTACTGATCTGTACAGTGTGCTGAACAGGGACCAGAGATGGGGAGAGACTTTGTTCTTGAGTGTGTGTGTGTTTGTGTGTGTGTGTCATTGTTACAGAACCCAAGCAGCACTTATCTTTCTCTTTCTCAGAACAGGCTCGGATCGCCCTTTGAATGCCTTTGGAAACCCTGTCATGGCATCAACACATGACACCATTCTGTTGCTTTAATGATATGTACATTAACCATTTAATCCTTGTCATTTATATCCATGCAACTAACAGGCACTTTTACTCAGAAACAACTGTATTTTCATAAGCTTGCATGTTGCTTAGGATTGGTACCCATAAGCTTAGCATGGCTAGCAGAACACCCATAACACCATTTCCTGATAACACTACAGTTTAAGTCTCAAGCTCTTGTAAAAACATTACATTATATATATATATATATATATATATATATATAGAGAGAGAGAGAGAGAGAGAGAGAGAGAGAGAGAGAGACTGTGTAAAATTGTGAACACTCTAGTGCATTTTCAAACGTGCATGTAGCCCTGCTCTGCTTGCTACAAACGTCTGGCTGTCGATGTTTGTAGCTGTTACATAAATCACCTCTATGTCCACTAGCAGGCATCTATGACAGCTATGAAGTTAAATCCAGTGTGCAGACCGGGAGTCGAGTTAATTTCAAAGTCCTTGTTATTTCACCAGCTTTGGCCACACGGGGGTGTCAAACAATAAGATCTATGCCAAAGGGATACAAAACAAAGAAATAAAAGAAACGGGTAGAGACACAGGGCACTTGATATCAAGATATTAACAGAGTGGGCCCTCAGTGGATGCCACAAAGAGAAACAAGCCATTAAGTCTAGTGTGTGGGGCCTACAATTCTGACAGACTATTACCTTCCAAAAAGTGAGAAGTGTTTGGGGGTGAATGACCCAGTTGTTGCCCTTAGCGAACAGGGCACGGCCTCCCTGACTAGACACTGTGTACCCTCGCGCCTGTGGCGACGGTTTGAGAGCTGCTGTACATTCTAACATCCCTTCACAGGAACGCTGAGCTTTTAGAAGGCCACATTCCTGCCGCTAAAATATTCAGGGTATTATGCCTGTGAATAACACCGTGTCCCCTCATTCACACGGCGAGGCAGAAGCAGAAGATTGGCATCCGGCAATCTGCATTGTTTTTCTATAGCGTCAGCACTTAGCACATTCCTGGCTCTGCGACGTGAGCTTTGGCTCACATGCGCTTTTTCCTCTCATCCCCCATCATCACACACAAAACGCTAAAGTTCAAGCTTGACAAATCAGATTTTTTTCATAATGGAGCTTATGCATTTCACATCAAAAACAAATAAACAAACAAAAAGCTGCCTCAAGATAATCTGGTTTTGACAAAGGCTAGGTAGCTGTCTTGCTGTCCGCTGCCTACCCAGCTAACGTTGTGGGAACATTCTTAGAATCTTGGCTAACGTTTACTTAAAGTTCTTTTAAAGTTATCAAAATGTTTTCTTGCAGTGACGTTAGTAGAATTTTTATGTTACATATCATATATTAAAATATATCACACGTTATTTTTACGTTGTTAGTAAAATGTTTAAAAAATGCTACAGAAATTAAAAGTTTGAATACGGTTTTCATAGCCAAGCAACGTACAAGTGTAAAATACAAAGTGTAACCATTCCTAGAACATTCAAAATAACCTTTTTTAATGGATATTTTACTTAATAGAAACATAAGGGAAACATTCTAACCTAAAATTGTTAAGCTGGGTACATATACACCCTAACCCTCATGTAACTTCATAGGTGAATGATTTGAAATGCTGTAACCTTGCATGCCACACAAACAACATATTTGTGAAGTGTACTGATTTAACAACCAAGTTTACTTTAGCCTGTTGCTAAGCTAATGATGTAATACTTTCTATTAGAACAAGCATAAAAAGTCTGAGCTCTCAGAAATATTCAATTTGAATTAAACTGTTGTTTTTATTAAATTTAGACAGATTTTGACTAGATGCTTTTCAGTACTGGAAATGACATATATTTATAATAAACATTTCTCTGCATTCCATTTAACATCATAGATGTCCTTTATGCTGAACTTGTGGGCAATGCATTATGGGATTGCCATCTCTGTGAAGGATTCATGCATTGCCTTTGATGTGAAATTTCCATGAAATACATATACACAGTTAACATTCGATAACTTTCACACTTTAACACCACATGTGTGTGATGTTATCAGAATTAAATATTGAAGTGTCTCACGTAGCTGTAAGTATTGAGCAAAGCGCAGCCACAATTGACCTTGTTTGAGAGCAATAATCACCTTCGCTTTAGTGTGGAGATAAAAACATGTCATAAGTTTACATGAGGCTAGCAGAGAGCGTCGGCTGATTGAGTTTTGTTCTCCTCGTACACCTCTTATTCAAAACTGTCAGCTTTTTTTCTCACATCACGCATCTTGCCTTATAATAGCCAAAATGGACTAATTTGGCTGTCCAAAGTCATACACCCGCTGATGCACTTTTCTCTAGGAATCGGGCAACTTGGCTAACCAGCGAGCTGTCATGGGTAGTTGAATAAACACTCAGATTCAGTCTTTTTAAAGAGGCAACCTGTAATATTCAAATCACTAGATGGGGACCGTTGACAGGAAATGCACTCAATGTCAAAACCATCACAAAGCAGCTGTCCATCAGGACATAACCTCAAGACCACAGCAAGAGCTAAAAATCCTCAGAACATTCTTCTCTAAATAAAGAAGTGATGTTTTGTGTAGTGATTTGGTTCGAAAATTTAGAATGTTAAAACCTTTTTAGAATTTTTGAGAAATCTTAGAATCTGTTATTAAGTTAAATCTTCCCCCCCAACAGAGAAACAAAAGTATTATTAAAAACTATTAATAAGATGAGACTAGCAACAAATATTTTCAATAACAAAGTCCTTTTGCAAGAGGACTTTGCAAATGTTTGAAGCCAACCAATCCTAAACCAGCTTCCAGTCCAGTCTACTGACTGTCAGTGTATTCTGTGAAAAACTGCCCAATTAGACAGGAAGCGGCTTTCTGGTTAATATGTAAAGGAATCACAGTTCACTTTATGTTTTTGACATTTAGTGGCAGGTGTATCTGCAAATTAATGACACCACAATAATAGCGCAGCACTCAGCAAGCAGGTTACAGCAAATAAAAGTGGCGTGTCTCCGTGACAAATTTAAAAGATATAGGAAAGGTTTTTTTAGCTGATCCAAATGTCTCAAACAAATCCCTTTAAATTATTTCCACAGATCCTGTGCCACACATTAGTTGATTAGCTAATCTGGTACATGCTGCTGAATCATAAACATTCTGGAGATGATGGTAGTTACAATTTACTGCTAAGTGTTGTGGCAATGGCTCGTTTATAGCAGATGTAATTGTCAGTGGTGTTTTTAACTTGAACTTTGATGGTGTTATTTTGATTGTGGTGCAGTTTCTGATAAACATAATGGGTTTCATCATGGGGCAATTTATGACTCTATAAGGGATATAAACCGAAACTTAAAAACTAAATTGACATTCTCAAACAACACAAACGCTATTAAACAAACTCAATAAAGTAAACGGCAGGCATTTTGTCTAAAACAAATCACAATACATTGAAACCATTCATTCTATCACTATATGCGTTCACTGAGATTCAAACCCGTGACCGGGACATTTCCTGGCACAATACTCTACCAGTTAAGCTACAGGGAAGCTATGCAAAGCGCTAAACTGAAAACCAGTGTTTCAAAACTTCAATTCAAAACTACAATAACCCTGCTGGGAAACCAATGCATTTTTGGAAACCATCCATAAGAATTTAATCTTCTTTCAGTGTTAAATGCTGATGGAGCATTTAGGAGTGTTTACTGTAATACTGGCCTTTGTTGCGGGCTATGGAACTCACAGTTCAAAAGCAAAGTCTGCCAGGATCCATCAAAAGCAAAGGTTACACTGTTAATTTTATTTCTGCATTGAGAAAGTCTGTCTCCAGCACAAACGGTATGATATTGCCTTCTAGAATAATTTTCCTTTTTCAAGTTCAATATCACGATGTGTCACTCACTCTCATTCAGGTTGAATTGTAAAGGGAGGCGGCTCTGCCCTTCAAAACCTGTGAAACTGTATGCGCAGATTTCCAACAGCATATGCTGTTACTGTTTGTTTTTAATGTTGACAGTGTAGACAACTAACTTTGATACTGCGTACAGAAATGAAAGCCAAATAAAATGAGGTGTTAAACAGTTTCTCGAAAAACATCAGTAAAAGATTTATGGATGAATGTAATAAATAAGAGTATGATAAATTACAGTAACTTGCATTACAGTAAATTACAGTAATGTACTGGCATGTAGAACATCACGGGCAATTAGTGCAGATGTATTTTTCTCTTAAATACCTCAAATGGCTGTGCAGCATTTGTTGGAGAGATGCGATTAGGTTAAAGAGTGGCGCCAGTCTCAATGGCTGTGCTCTGTTCTTTGAAACGCACAGCCATGCATTGCGCTCTGACAAACTGCACTTATTCTCTCCCCTAATCTAGTGCGATTGTGGGAGAGATAAACATGCTACCCTGCAGTTTCTGGAGCGGTCAGACTGAGTGATGTCATAAGAGACACACTTGAGTGAAATGTAGAAACCTTAGAAGTCTGTTTCAGTGTGTGTGACACTGTTCCACTGTTCCTGGTTTAGTGTGGCCCCTTTATTCCCTGCTGGTAGATGCTTTAACATCATCTGGTTGCAAAAACCATCTTTCCCTATTGACAGACAATCAAAATTAGCTGTGTATTCTGCAGCTATCGTTAAGATGAAGGAGAAAGCTATTGGAAGCTGTATTACACATAATACAGACCTCCACGCCCACATCAAATAAGGCCAGTGGGACGTACCGATTACATCCACCAAATGCTCTTTTGAAATGTTCCCACGAAACATCTCTAGCCCTTTGAGACAGCGGCACTAAATTTGTAGGCAGGGTGGTGGAACCTTAAACGCGAGGGGGGGGGGACAGAAGGAGGGAGAGAGTGTGAGAGAAAGTGGGAGGGAGGAATGGAAAACAAGAACAAGTGTGAGAAAACAAGAGAACATGAGAAAAAGAGACAAAAGCACCTGTTTTTGGCTTTAATCTATTTCAACTTGATAATGATCAAACAGAACATGATGTGCCTGCGATAAATGGCACCAAAAAAACAGTTGGCTGTGGCATTTGGCGGGAGCGTTGTCTTTAAACGATTTATTTCACCAGCAACCAGTAACTAATGGTAGCTGTCATATATAAAAGTCCAGTTGTGGGAACAACCGTATCGTTAAAACACAATACACAGAGGCTACAAAGCAGAATGTCAGTTAGAGAAGGTGCAAGTGGATGTATTTGTACCTCTAACTGTCTCTTTCCACTTGTACCAAGATGAACTGTTAGTATTTATGTATTGAAAAGAGCCTACAGAATGAGTAGCCTACAGAATGAGGCTATAAAAACCACTGGGTTGTATGTCTTAACGACTACAAACTTCTCCCAGTGATCTTGTCTTCATTTTAACCCCTTTTGTGAGACCACCAATACAGGGTTTCTTAGGAGTCGATACACCACAGTCTGTTGAGGGTGGTTCTGAAAATGAATGGGATTTAGAGGGATACTTCTGCAAATGAAGAGAGGAGAGATGGGAAAATGTGAAGCCATGGTTCCAGGAACAATCTGCAGCCAGACGAATGACTGATCAATCATAGCCATAATGGGATCTATGAAAAAACAACAACTAAGAGTCACAACTAAGTGATGTGCATTACTATAAAAAAATCGTAGAATGTTGTTTCTTGTGATTAAAAATGCATGAGAAAGATGACGCGTTCTTAATGATGATGAACAGAATTTTGAAATAAAGGAATACGACTTTATATTGGCATGACAAACATGTCATGTTTACAAAAAATTTTAATCACAAAAGCCAACAACAACAGTGTCAATCAATCACAACAACAGTGTCAATCAATCACAACTCCACTTTAGATGCACTAGGCGCCCACACTTCATTTACTGACTGTTTATTGTTTAATCATAGTTTTGTTTGAAGCACTTACAGTAAACTATATAGCTACGATCAGAACTGTATATTCCATTTAGTTATTTGAGTTATGTATGTGAAATAATCCGTTTTACGACTTGTGGATTAAGTTTTGTGCCATTTTATAATATTTTCTACGCAATTGTTTTCTGCCATGTCATTTTGTACACTAAGTCCATTTTTTGTGCTGCATTATTGGAGTATTACATATGTCAGATAAACTCGCCCTTACATAAGACATCAAATATTATATTGGCCGTATTAAACATTGGTTCTAAGACAGAAGAACCACACTTTTTGCTGTAGTCAAAAAGCTATGTAAGACTATAGCCTGGTAATTAATCACTGCAACATTGCGAACAACAACCAAAAAAAAATGTTCTCCTAAACACATCATTTTGATAGACAGTTTACATAAAAACAAACAAACAAGCAGTATCTCCCCACTTTCATTTATTCCACGACTAAAGTGCCAGCGAGAGATAGACAAGCAGGTAGACAGGCACAGAGACTTCAGTCAAGCAGTGACACCTTCATAAAAAACAACCACACCATCCTGCCTGCGATCATAACCAGCACTGAAGTTTCATTAATGGCTGTTCGTCATGTTTTGTCATCACTTATCAGAACATGCAGGGTGTTACTGCACACACACATGCATAAATTCTTTTACACAGCCTTTTATAATTAACTGCATGTTCCCTGCGCTTTACGTGTGCTGGTTACAGCCGAGGTCGCTGGTAACTGAGGAGCTGATGCCATGCGTGTGACGAGGCAGATAAATTGCCATAGACAGAGCATGAAAAAACAGGCCTTTTTCCTCTGTAGAGCGATTTCCCTATTTTCTCCACTCCTTGTCTGTGGAATCTTGAATAATTTACACATGTGAAACCTCACAGTTATTAAACTAGAGCCCCATTAACCTAGAAAAACTCTGGATGTGGTTGGCTTGTCTTCTCCTTTGTACTACATGTCTCTCCATGACATGTCACGTCACATGTCAAGCTATTGCAAAAGCACAACTGCCCAATTAGCAAATGACTGATGATATACATTTTGGTCCACATTGCAGCATATTCTGGTCAACAACTGCCTACTGAGACAGGAAGAGGCCTTCCTGGGTTTATCTGACATAGACTTTAAGAAAACAGAACAGCAGCAGAAAACTGACTTGGAAGTTTCCATGAACAGATATATGGGAAAAAACAAAAAAGTGTGACATTAATAATTGGACATTTTACCTGTCCAACAATATTTGGACATTGACATTACTCAGAACAAAATGTAAAATATGGAGTTAATATTAGTCATATATAGTTATCAGTAAACTACAGTAAGTGCCTCAAACAAACAAAACAAATAAACTGTGAGCATCTGCAGAGATTTGATGAATTTGTGTTAAACAAGCCAATAAGACTTAGAAAAGGCAATTGTAACCGATGTTTTCCATTTGACCGTCAGTGAACAAACAGTGGGTAGTCTGTTACTGTGACATCTAAGGCTCAGATTAGCAAATGAGAGTTTAGTTTGCTGAGAATATCTGTGTACTGAGTCCCAAGGTTGTGCTATACTTATGGGACTGAAGATTCATAATTCATCCAGTAATTAAAAAGAAACATTGAGCAGAGTCCTATGAGGAATATTTTGCTGATGTCAGTGTTCTGCTTAAGAGAAAGAAGAAATGCAGCAGAAATCGGCACTGTTTGTTTATGACATTTTTCACATCTGAATTCAGTCTGTGAGAGGAGACCTGGAGACAATGGCAATAGGTCATTTTAATAATAAAAAGAAATGTCTATTATACATTTTTTATAAGTGAAGGCCAGGTCATTTAATTCTGGGTTTTGACAGTGGAAACTGTCAAAACAACTATTTTGAGGGAGGTGAGGCAGTAAGCTCATATTGGTCAGTTTACATGAAATATGATTATATTAATTGTTAAGGATCTATAATGGCATAATTTGTTTGCTTTTGTAATGTTTGCAGTGGCTTCAAAAGGTAAAAGATTCTGCTGAACAAATAGATAAAAATACTGTAACAGATTTAGGAACGTTTTATTTGCATGTCTCACTTGGGGATTTTATTTTGAAGGTCATGCTCTTTATTTTAAAGTATCTTGTTTGGATGCCATTGTTGGTTGTTTCACTTCTCTCCTTATGGAAGATCACCTGTGGCTTGTTCCCCAGTTAGTTGCCAAATCTGGTCTTTTAATGGTGAGTTTTTCTTGGAGACTTTCATTGTTTATAGTTCTTGTTTGTTTGTTGTAGTTTGCACCCAGATTAACTAATATTGATTTCTTCAGCATTTCGGTTTGTTACGTAAGCTATGTTTACACTGCTTCAATGGGATTCTAAATTTGAATTTTTTTGCTTTGGGTTACATCAGGAAAACCAAGCTGCAGGTTTAACTGGTTTAT